>PVJH01009165.1:0-80710 GCA_004026705.1 Nesogale talazaci | reverse complement strand
TGACCTTCTTCAGCATGGCCTTCAAGTCCTCTTCACTCTCAGCAAGTAATATTGTTGAAGGGTGTTAGGGAGGATTCTTCCAACCATTACTCTTTCTCCCTTCTTCATGTGGTCTGGCTGCTCTTATTTTTGTTCAACAAATTCATTAAGTATGGTGAAAGGACACAGCATTCCTGTTTAACTCAAAAACGACGAGGATTCCCATCTGCAAGGGTTCTATGTCATGTCTGACAGCTTCCAATTCCCCCCCCCTCGATTCATACTTCACACTTCCTCTTTATGAATGGGTAGTTGCCACGGTGTCTTCTCATTTAGAGTCATGCCTCATCAACAAGTGGCGATCCCCCAAAGCTTCGCCCCCTCCACGTTATTAAGGTTGACTCTCCTTTCCCCGTTGGGTGGTTCAAGAAGCGAGGCAGTCACCAGCTGACTTGTGCTTGCTAACCCACTCATCTGTAGTGGACCACGTTCACATTGCTTGTACTACATCAAGGATTCTGCTTCTCGGCAGAGCTGGCATGTATTTCCTTTCTAACGTCGTAGCACCTTGCTATAGAAATAGCACTGCACCTTCCACATGGCAATCCCCGGCAGGAGTGGAGTTCCCAGTAGGCATAGGCGTCTAGACTCTCACGTCCTAATCTGTGGTGAACTGTTTCACGGGTTTCTAACCGCGTGGCCCCCATGTCAAGTGATTCACTACAGATGAACAAGGAAGCACAAATAAGCCCGTGTTTCCCTTGTTGCTGCATAATGTGTCCCTGTCTACTTTGAGGTGGCATCCCTTCCTCAGTTGTATTTTGAATGCCTTAGTGGTTATGTGTGGGGCTGTGGTCCACAGGGACACAGTACAAAACCACTAGCAGGTCCTCAGGAGAAAGACTGGACTTCTACTCCCTTAAACAGTTACCATCTAACAACCTACCACAGGGGTCACTGAGTCACCCTGGACTCAATGCCAAGAAGTTGGGGGGCTTGGTCCAATCGAAGGGACCCATTTTTTGTTTTGGTTTTATATGACAATGTTCTGTACCTTTTCAGAAGGTATTCACTGGCCAATGTTTTTAGAAGTAAAATGGTAGGTACTCCTTCCTCGTCTGGGAGTTCCACTGAAATGTGCCCCTTATGAGTGACCCCGCTGTTATTTCAAGTACCAGGGGGACCTCTTCCACATCATAGCAACACATAGATCACTGTCATACGATGGCGGATGAGGATAGGACTTTTCCACAACTATGTTGCCTCCAAAGATTGAGCAAAAGTTAGAAACTATTTGCCAGTTCTGAAGCTCAGAGACATTCTCTCTAAAGGTGCCAGCCATCCAGATGCCATTGTCTCTCCCACAAAGGGTAGAGCTGGCGTCCCTGCTCTTAGAACAATGGGTCACTCCCCCTGAAAGCTTTAACTAAATCGAGTCTCCAGTGCAAGGCAATCAAGGTTAGGCCACCACCATGAAACTGGGGTCCACCCTCCTTGTCACATGGGGACCCAAATCCCCCTCTTCCCTATCACATGTGTACCCCTAGATCATCCCCCTCCTTACTATATAACCTATAGAATAACCCCTTCCTGTGATGTGTGTCTTAACCTGTAATTAGGGACTTGCATGTCACCAAAAGATGTATGACTTTGTTAGAATAAAGGAACTCTCTCGCCCTGTCTCACTCAGCTTCTTCTCCTCCCCCAACTCCTCTCCCTCTCCTCCCTGTTCCCTTTCCCCATGTCCTCTCCTCCCTTCTCTCTCTCTCTCTCTCTCTCTCTCTCTCTCTCTCTCTCTCTCTCCACGTGAACCCCCAAGTGAGACTGAGGTTAGCATGCTACCATGAAATGTGTTTGACTCCATTATTTCTCTCTTTCATATTCTCTCTGACTTTACAATAATCTCTAAATATCACTGTACAACTTTTGCCTACCGAACCATCATGATAATGGTAGAGGCTGGTTACCCTGACAGCATGACAAAATGACAGGTGAGTGGTGGATCTCCCTCATGGCCCTTTTCACTGGTAGATTCTCTCCTCCCTAATGATGGCCACTGTGTTAGGCAGGGTCCTCTAGAGAAACAAAACCCGGACACTTATGATTTTTATGTAAATTTATATTCCTTCTCACTGTATAAACCTACCCACAATATGGATAGGTTTATACAGTGAATTACTCCACAAAGCAGACCACAGGTTTCAGTTCAACTCACTACCATGAAACATTTAATATACTGGCAGTCCTTCAACTCACATGGACAACTGGGTCCAAGATCAAGGAAGCAGACAGCAGAGTCCTCCCTGGAGCAAGGCAAGCAGAATCCACCCACAAGCAGCAAGCAGGAGGGCAGATCACCAACAATCAGTAGCTCAGTGAAGCAGTCCCTGATAGACTATCAAGCACAGGCAATGCAAGGCGACAGGATCCACCAGACTCAAGGTCAAGTGATGTATGCACCAGCAGCATGGCGAAGCAGGTCTCAGAGGACCTTTAAGCTCTACTGACACGATCCATGGGTTGGCCTGGCCCACAGGTAGTATAGGCCACAGGTTGAGGCAGAGAAGTAGGCATAGCAGGGTATATGCTCCAGCATGCTTCAATCACCAGAGAGCAAGAGAGAGGGAGGCAGGCCTTGCAGAGTCATTTATGTCTTTGCCCTCCAATCAAACTGCAAGCTGATTAATGCTAATTATTCCTATTGGCCAGATTGGCACAACAAACCTACCTGTCACCGCCACTGTCTTAGGCTCACTATTCTTCACATCTGTTCACATCTTTATTCTCTTATTATAAATGTGCTGGGTACAGAGACTGCCAGCTGCTCTCTCTAGCCATTCTCCAGCCCTGATTTTCTTGCTGAACATCTGTTTGCTCAAGAAAAGCCTGCACTTCCCCACCTATGAGAATGTTCTACCAGCAGGACTGCTGGAAAAGTCACAACCTTCACAGGAAGGAGCCTGTGTAACCCTTTCATTTTTCTCACTAGCTAAAAGGAAGATGTGATGTGAGTACTGGAATACCACCTTGGACCCTGTGGTGGACTTTGGGGGCCAAGCAGGACAGAACCCACTTGGAAGGATCTTGGGCTTCTGATGGTGATGGAACTGATGAGGACTGCTTACCCAGCTTTTCAAATGGGAAAAAAATGAATCTTTTTCTGCGGGTGGCAGGAATGTTGCATATTAGTTAGTCTAACTAATACACACAGGCTTCAAAAAGTTGGTGGGGAAATTTCAACACCTTTCAATTCCATCCTCTCACAGCATTTTTGCATCCCCCCTCATACATACATAGACCAGGGATTTGTGAATCTGTTTGTAAAGGACCCCATAGTAAGTATTTTAGACTTCATGGGCCATATTATCTCAGTGGCCGCTATTCATCTCTGATATTGTAGTGCCAAAGCAGTCATAAACTCATTGCCCGTGGGTCATCTTCAACTGATAGAAAACGTCCAGGACAGAGTCGAACTGCCCCACAGAGTGTTCAAGGCTGTCATCTTTGCAGAGGCAGTCTGCCACAGCTTCCTCCAGTGGCTGGTGGATGCAGACTGCCAACACAAACAAACAGCGTAGCTGTATTCCAATAGAAGTGTATTTACGAAAGCCCTGGTGGTATCGTGGTTGATGAGCGGTGCTGTCAACCGCAAGGTCAGCAGTTCGAAACCACTGGGTGCTCTGGGGAGAAAAATGAGGCTTTCTATTTCCGTAAATAGGTGCAGTCTTGGTAACCCACAGAGGCATCTCTGCACTGCCCTGCATGGTCACTATGAGTCGGAATGGAATCCATGGCATTGAGTTTTGTTTTTGTTTTTGTTTGTGTGTGTGTGTGTGTTGGGGGCATGGTGGTCATTTGTTGGGGAGAATTTGGTCCACAAACTATCTAGCCTGCCACCTCTACTCTCAAGTATTAATTACTTGTTCATGAACATACGTAAGTGATATGACACCGTATCAGGGACCCCAACAGTTTGTGGGGAGATAGAATGGACGGATAATGACCTTTCGCCACATTTTGAGGCATATATATTGCATATCTATCCTTCTGCTACCTCCTGTTATCACTCAGCATTATGTGGTGGAGGTTTATGCGTGCTATACATACGGATTTTTTTCAAACATTTTCATCATCAGACCCCATAGCACTGAATGAATGCTTCCCCCTTTAGTCATTGGCTCTCTGTACACACTGTCGTCAAGTCCATGTCAACCCACAGCCACCCTCCAGGAGAGGTAGGGCTGCCCCCTGTGAGGCCCTGAGTCTGTAACTTTCTACCGTGGACCATCTAGATCACATCTCATCATTTCCTCCTCACCCACAAGACCACAACCCAGACTCCAGTAAACACTTCTTGCTGTACCTGTGAGCATCACTTCTGGGAACGAAACCCCAAAGGCATGTGCAGTTCAGCTTTTTTAGCCCCTGCCCAGTATTCTCTCCCAATCACAGTGGCTAAACCCTGCAGTGGCAGGAGTCCCTCACTCCACACTCTGAGCAACACATGCTATGATTCGTCTTCTTAGTTTTTGTCCATCTCACAGGTTGGAGATGAGTTTCACTGAGATTTTACTTGGCACCTACCAGCTGATGAATGAGAATGGGTGAGCATTTGGCTTGGATTCATGGGTCAGCCAGGTTTTCCCAGTTTGTAAACTCCTTCTTCCTGTCCTTGGTCTCTCTTTCTCTTCAATGACTTGAATTTTGTTTAAATAGCCACTTGTAAGAGGTTTTTTTAATTCTCACTGATTCCAGACAAGTTGCCATCTAATCAATTCTGACTCCCAGTGACTCCATGTGGGCCAGAGTAACCCTTTGTACAGCAGGGCTGGTTTTTGTGAAGTCAGATCCCCAAATTCTTTCTTTCAAGTTTTGGGTGCATTTGAATCATCGCCCATGAGGCCTCTGTGTGAGCATGGCCTTCTCCTGAGAATTCTGGGAACTTCTGTCTTTTTTCCTCCTTGGTGTCGGGAGACACCTCTGTCTCTTTACTCACTTCCTGTGAGATATCCCTGAAAAGAAGCCACATGGACCTACCCTGATCCAGCCCTGAGTGCTGGAGAACCCACATGGAGACCCCTGCCAGCACTGAAATGCTTACAACACCACTTGATTAAAAGACTTTCAACCCACTGACATTCTGATCATCCTGTGTTCGGTGTCATTGCATGTGTTCCGTGAGTCTGAAGAGGACTTTATACATGGATATGGGACATATGGGCTAATATTGGATTTATGGGCTTGAGCTGAACTGGGTTGGGATGCTTTTTTAAGGTACAATTATCCTTTGTATAAACTCTCTGTGATACACATAAGAGTTTCTATGGATGTGTTTCTCTAGTCTACCCAGACTGACACAATTGTTAACATGTATTTAATCATTCATATTTCAATTTTACTATAATGAAATCCATCAAACTTTGAAATTTGGTTACTGCTTTGGGTCTTGCCTGGGAAATCCTTCCTATTTCAAAGGATTTTGAAGACATTCTCTTCCAATTCCATCTGAAAATAGGAAGCTTTCCAGTTCACACTTAGGTGTTTAAGCATTTTGAAATTGTTTCAAGTACAGATGTGAAACAGAGGGAGAATCTTTTCCATGATGAATCTGTGGATATCCTACAACCATTTCTTCAATAGCCAACCCTTCTGCCCAGAGATTTGCTCAGATGAAGATTCCACATATTCATGGCTTTATTTCTGAGATCTCCTTTCTGTTCCTCTGACTTCTCCCCCCGTCCCTTTCTGTGCAAATACCAAACTACCCTACTCATTATAGCTTTACAATAATCCTCCACTTCTAGGAGTTCAATCCCCTCAATTCTTTGCTGTTTTTCTTCAAAATGATCTTGAAGATTCTTGGTCCTTTCTTCCTCTTTTCAGATAGACTTTAGCTTATGAGATTCTGTGCAAAAAAGGTATCAGGATTTTGCCTGTAATTGCCTTCAATGTATGCTTTCTTCTAGACTAATTGTCACCTTGGCCACCTTTCATCTTCCCAAACACTCCTTATTGCATGCTTTCCACCACTAACTGGTATAATTTGAAGCAAGTTTATAACCAATTGAACCGTTGTGACCAAAGAACATCGATACATGTCTCGGTGTCAATCAGTTTCCCCTGCCTGGTCACAGGATTGTGTCCTTGGTCCTGTCCTTTTGACAGCATCTGTCAATCCGTCATCATCATACCTGGTTGTGGTGGGGGGTGGGGGTGGGTGGTAAGCCTAGATGACAGAATCAACAGTCAGCATGATCTCAACCATCTAGAATACTTGGCCTACGCCAAGAAGACAGAATGCAAGAAGTACAAATTCAAAACCCAGCACCAATCTCAGAAGTTCACTTGCACAAATTTGAGCAGCTGCAGAGGGAGTACCAAATGGGCCCTCACTTCCGTGGCAAGGACTTTTGTGGTGTGGGAATGACTGTTAGGTAGTGGTCTATCACTAACCTAACGTGAGGCAATAATGTGAAGTGGCCATTCAAAAAACAAATGCTAACCTGTGACCACACAATTCTGTACCATGGGAGCATCGAGTCTAGTCCCAACCACAGCTCTTGCTCCGGCTCTGGAAGACACTATAATATAGCCCAGCACCAAGAAGGCTAGACACTAATTTAGAGATGCAGAAAGTTCCCATCCAAGGCTGGCCAAAGAGTTATCCATGCCATTGTTGACATCATGCTGAAGTCACCCAGAAGACCCCACTGTCCTGCGTGCCGGCAGAGGGGAAAACTCTAACATGCCCGGATGATCTCAACAACAATGGCCCTGACCATGCTAACTGTCTGATGCTTGCATCAGTCTAAAAGTGGTTAATGGTCTCCTTGCAGGCCTAGTGCAGACACGAGCCTCATGGTATGTGACTGCTTAATATAACTCAATCCTCCCAATACCCTTGTAAGGTAAGTATTTTTACCCAATTACAGTAGAATCCCGGACCTCAATACTAATAATCCATTCTAGAAGGAGTGTCAAGAGGCGATAAAGTCAGATCTACATCAATTTTTCCCACAAGAAATAACTGAAAACAGATGAATCCATTTTTTTTAATTCATTTTATTGGGGACTCATACAGCACTCATCATAATGTATACATACATACATACATACTTACATACGTTGTGTCAGTAGTTACATCTTTTCTGGGATGGGGTGGGGTTCTTTTTTTTTTTTCTTTTTTGTGAGAAGTAAGCCAGTTTTATAGGGCAAGCAAGCTTAGGCAATTAGCATTTTTGACCACCTTGCCTTTTTATACAGACATGACACAGAAATTTCTAAGTAAGTTCAGAGTTAAAGAATATAATTTAAATAAGAAACACAATATTCAAAACAAAAGTCTTTAACCACGAAAGTATGACTCATACCTTGAGATGGAAGAGGATCAGGACTGGGGCAGACAGATGTGGAGAGGAGGTGTGGAGAGAGAGTCATTGTTAGGAAGGGGAATCGCCCTCCTTAAAATCAACTGGTCGCTGCTTCTCAAGAGTTTTCCTTTTTTCCCTTTCTTGCCTATTTTCACTAGGACATGACTGGCTTTCTCTTAAAAAAAAAAAATCTGATGTGGTCTGCTGTTGACATTTCTCTGTTTTCTAAAAGAAATTACTAGGCTGAGCCCCAGTGGCGTAGTGGTTGTGTGTGGGACTGCAGCCCACAGGGTTGATGGTTCAAATCCAGCAGCGGCTCTCCAGGAGCAAGGCTGAGCTTCCTACTCCCACCAGGGCAGTGATTGCCCCCCCCAAAAAAAAGGATACTAACTTATCATCAATATCAATAACATGATTAACCAGTTCCTTGTCATGATGATTCTTTTCAAAAAATGCTTTCTTAGAACCCATGTTGGTTTTTATCTAAGAACAGTAGAGAAAGTGAAAAAACTAAGAAAATTGTAGCAAAACCCTTGGAGCACAGCCACAAAAGGCTAAACAACACGCACTAACAATACCAACTACCGCAGAGTGACTGAAACATGACTGCTTTTGTTTACAAACATCACCTGCCCAGGTCAGATTCCGATGTCTTGTTTGAACTCCATTGCAAAATTTTCTCAACATTTCACATTGAATTCAATTATGTAGAGCGCTGATGTGGATGAGTACTAGGGTTCTGCCGTAATCGATATGGAAGGGAACCTTGGTAGCATCGTGGTTAAGCATTCAGCTTCTATCCCGAAGGTCAGAAGTTCAATACCACCAGCCACTCCTCTGGGGGAAGAGGAAGCTGTCCACTCCAGTAAAGAGTTACCAACTCTGAAACTGACGGGGTAGTTCTACCCTGTCCGATAGGGCCCCTATGAGTAGGCACGGACTCTATGGCAGTGAGTGTAGTTTATGCGATATGGAAGCTGAGGCTCAGAAACTTGGCCCCCGCTGATTGGAGACAATTGTGAATCTAGGTCTTTTTCCCTGAGATTCAAAGGCATCAGACTTAGGCGAGCCCAGCTCTCCCACATGCAACTAAGCGTCATTTCCACAGTGGTTACCGACGTCTCTTTGTGAACCCAGAGATCTGAAATGGATTCTCCAGGCTCAGAAGTCTTGCAGAAGACGCTCCAACATCAGCAACAGAAGACGTAGACTCACAGGTCAACCAAGGCCCACAAAGTGACTGCTCTTTTGCAGATGGGTGTGTGGGTGTGTATTCCTCAATGTGTGAATGTTGCCAGAAAAAAAAATGTGTGGGCAAGAAAGGCCCCAAAGAAAACATCATAGTTTTCAAACACAGGATACACCAAACCAGAGACAGGATGGGTCCTGGCCCTGGTTGCCAGGGGCAACATAGCCGAGCTCATTCTCTGCATCCTTGGCAAGGGGTGAGGCCTTGCTTTCATTAGCCTGTGGGCTCGGAGTGAGTCCCACTGCCACCCGGAGAGAGTGGGCTATCAGCTTCAGGAGACCCTCCTTATCCCTTTAGGAACCACACTGGGGAGGGGGCTCCAGGGCACAACTCCCCAGAATGTGGAGGGGAGTCTGGGGAGTGGGATTTGCACCTGTCCATCATGCTCAAATGGGAGGAAGGGCATCTGGCTCTGAAGCAGGTGGAAGGGCAAAAATTCTCTGAGGCAAACAATTCTAATGAGAAACCTGAGGCTACCTGAGGCAGGTGATATAGGTGTGCTTGGGTCTCCACCTCATCCACCATCCTCTCCGCCCCAATTCATAGATACTCATTTGTATATAAGAAAGAGCTTTGTATACAAGAGCAGTTGTATATTGAGAAAACACCCCAGCTCGGTCCAGATCAAGTCCATAAGTCTGATATTAGCCCAGATGTCTGATACCAATCCATAAAGTCCTCTTCAGGCTCACACCACACATGCAATGATGCCGAAGGCGGGAAGATCACAGGATAGTGGGTGGAAAGCCTTGTGGATCCAGGGGCAGTAGAGGCATCGCAGGACTGATGTGGGCCTCCGCGTGGCTCCTCCTGCTCCAGGACTCTGACTGCATCAGGGTAGCTCCATCAGACGCATCGTCAGGACTTCTCGAAGGGAATAAGTGCATCTTGCTTCCAGTGAGCTATTTATCTCTGTGGAGCCTCCGAATGAGATCCTCAAGCTGTGACTTGATTGGCAGGCTAGACTCCGCCACTTCATGAATTGACACCAGATTACGTCACTACCACAGCGACCCTGTAGGACAGGGGAGAACTGTCCCTGTGGATTTCTGAGACTGTAACTCTTTATGGACATAGAAAGCCTGACCTTTCCTCCACTGAGCTGGTGGTGAGTTCAAACTGCTGACCTTGGGGTTCACAGCCTCATGCATAACCCACTGCCATAGCTCCTTGTTTGAAGATGGGAGGTAGACAAGTCTCAGATGTTCCCGTTAATGGTCTTTAATGTTAGCATTTCTGTTCTCCCTAAGAAACAGTACAAGTTGGCGGTCCCCCCCATTTTCTCCCGAACCCCTTCCTTCCCACTTACCCTGGCACCTACCACATTTCTCCTCTGCTCCCCTGATCTTTTGTGTTAGGGAACAGGGACCATTGAGATGGGCCCCATAAGATAACAGAGGGGCACAACTCCACTGTCCTGGATCCTCCTAACCCAGTGTTTCTGACTCCTCCCCCTGAGGGGAATTGGAGGGATGGGGTGACAGGCAGGAGGGCCAGCAAAAGTCAACACCTACACTTCCCCCTCAGCTCTTGCCTGTCCCTGTGCCATGCTGTGGTGCCTTGTATGCTGGACACTCTATCTCCGGTGTTTCAACTATCAGCAGGGCCACCCAAAGTGAACAGGTTCCCGGCTGAATTTTCAGGCTAAGACCAGACCATAAAGAGAAATAGGTCGTCCATTTCTGGGGAAGCAGCCGCTGAGAGACTGGTGACGTGCAGCAAGATACTGAAAAGCAGCATAACATTGTCAGAGATGGAACCAGAAGAAGAGCCCTGCTCATCGGAAGACATTCAAAATGTGAGTGAGGGAGAGGTGCCATCATCTCAAAACAGCATCGGCCATAATGACTTAGATGGAGTAGAAGTTGTGGGAGTGGAAGCCCACACCTTCAAGACCTTCATTTGCTGATGGGGCACGATTCAAATTGAGAAGGAACAGCTGCCAGCATCCATTAATCGTTGGATTGTGGAATGTACGAAGCGGAAAACGAGAAGTCATCAAAATTGAAATGGAACACATAAAGATCGATATTTCCAGGCATCTGTGAGCTGACACAGACTGGTGTTGGCCATTTGTAATCAGAAAATCATGTGGTTTAACCACGTCAAGAAGGACAGAGCCAAGAGGTATAGCAAGCATCCCATTCATCATCAAAAAGGACATTTCAAGACCTATCTTGAAGTGCAATGCTGTCTGTGATAAGATAGTATCTATCTGCATACAAGGAAATCCAGTCAATTCAACTATATTCAAATTTATGCACCAACCACTAAAGCTAGTGATGCAGCAATTGAAGATTTCTACCCACATTTTCCAGTGACAACTGAGCAAACATGAAATCAAGATGCAGTGATAGCTGTTGGTGATTGGAATGCAAAAGTTCAAAACAAAAAAGAAGGAAGGGGAGTTGGAAAATGCAGTCCAGGTGATAGAAACAAAACTTGGGGTCACAATGTAGACTTTTTGAGGCTTAGGTTTGAATCAGAAGAGGACCTGAAACAAGGGATATCATTGCTGTCATCAGATGGATCTTAGCTGAAAGCAGAGACTACCAGAAAGATGTTTGCTTATGTGTCATTGACTATGCCCAGGAATTTGACTGTGTGGGTCATAATACAGTAGAGATAGCCTTGAGAGGAATGGAAATTCCCGAACACTTCACTGTGTTCACACAGAGCCTGTACATGATCAAGAGGCAGTTGTGTGAAGAGGACACGGTATAAACTCAGGAAAGGTGTAAGTCAGGGCCGTATCCACTCACTGTACTTAATCAATTTGCCAGCAGAGCAGATCATCAGAGAAGCTGGATTATATGTGAAGCAGAAGGTGGCATCAGGATTCGAGGAAGGCTTATTAACAACCTGTGAGATGAAGATGACATAACCTTGCTTACTAGAAGTGAGGAGACGTGAAGCACTTGCTGATGCGGAGCAAGGATTGCAGCCGTTGGGATGGATTGCAGCCCAATGGAAAGAAAACCCAAATCCTCACAAAGGAGCCAACAGACGACATGATGAAGACTGGGAGAAAGGTTAAAGCGGTCAAGGACCTGGCTTTCCTGGGATTCACAATCGCCGCTCATGACAGCAGCAGTCAAGAGACCACATGCCGCATTGCATTGGGTAAATCGGCACATGAGCTTCTTTAAAGTGTCGCAAGTCCTATGAGAGCCTCCCAATAAAAGGATTTTCTTTTAATGTTGAAAATCAAGGATATGATATTGAGGATTAACTCCCCCACACCCCCACCCCCGGACCCAAGCCAAGTTATCTCGGAAGACCTCATAAAGAAGACGAAATCAAAATCAATGCATTTGAATTACAGGGCCTGCAAAGAATATTGAAAGTAGCATGAACTGCCACAAGAGCAAACGCCCCGCCTTGGAAGAAGTAAAGCCAGAATGCTCCTTAGAAACCAGGATGGTAAGACGTCATCTCACGTTCTTTGGACAAGTTGCCAGGAGAGACCAGACCCTGGAGAAGGACATCACGCTGGGTAAAGTTGAAGGGCAGCAAAAGAAGGCCCCCCACAAGATGGACGGACACAATGACTGCAGCCATGACTCCAGCTCCGGAACAATTGGCGCAGGCCCTGTGGTCTTTACTTCTGTTGTACCCAGGGTGGCTTGGAGTCGGAACCGACTTGATGCTGCCCGACAATAACAGGGCTTTCACCTGGACAGCGGACAACAGTACAAGTGTTTTGATTGTCAGGGGGCACTGGGTAACTGTTTTTTCTAGGAAAAAAATGGGTAAGTGTTTTCTCTTGCACCTTCTTCCATTGGGAAAAGCAAAGGCAAGTGACCAACATTTCTTTATCCCCCGAAGACACTGTCTTGGGAGCTTGTTTGGAGCTTCTGGAAGGGGAGCATAGCTACCAGTATGCCCTTGACCAAAGGACGTTGTGGGGGATGGCCATCCTCTCCAACCAAGGGTGAGGCTTCGGAAGTGACACAGATGGAGTGGTGAGGGAGAAAAGGGATATCTGCCCACTCAGCCGGATCAATGGAGTCCACCCTGGGGAGCCATGGGGTGACAGATGCCGCAGCCAGATCCCTCTAACCTCGCAAAGCGGGTCTTCTCTAACTCAATGACTCCACGTAGAAGAGGGTGTCCAAAGAGTTGGTGGGAAAAGGGAATGGAAAGGGAGTGACGTGTTTCTCACAAAATTCTGGAAGCCTCCACATAGGCAAGGAGGAATCCCGAAAGAAATGGCTACGTTGGGATCTTTTCAACAGGAAACGGTACCTTGGGAGTTCTTTCTGGGTCCATCCGTTCACTTTATTGGAACAGAGAGGAACCAGGCAGGGAAAATATAAATGGTCCCCCTGTCCATACTCTCCAGGTGTGGCATCCTCATACACAATGGGAGAGAGGGATGAAAGAGGAGACCAGCTCTCCCCCTCCCTCCCGAGGGGACGTGAGGTCCCTGCGAAAGCTGTCAGGAAAGACACGTGATGAACCCCACATTTGTTCCTGAGTCCCACTTCACAGCCGCCCCCAGGATCTCTCCATGAAGCCTCCCGGAGCAGAAGTGGAAGGCGTGTCTGCGTGGGTTCGTGTTAGGTGCAGGGCAGAGGGAAGCGAGGTGGGATGGAAGGAGCCCCACAAAACGCTGCCAAGAAGGCGAAACAGAAATGAGCCCGGCAAATGGGAGAGCGTGCTCTGTGTTGGAAAGGGAGGCCCGGAGGTGCTGGGGTGTGTGGGTGTGCCCCCTGGAACACCAGCTCCCCCGGGCCTCCTGGGCCTGCCTGACGTGCCTGCTCCACACATCTGCGCCCCTCCGCTTCCTGGCGAGCACAGCCCCCAGTGGGTGTTCTGCTGACAATGCCGCTGAGGAGGCCGCCCGGGGAGCTGAGCAGAACAGGCCTCGGAAGCAGGGACCAGAACAGGATTGGGCTGGGAAGGGTAGAGGGAAGCCTGGAAGATGAAAACCAGGAAGCTCTTCAGCTCTGCAAGCTGACCTGAAGGGTCTTTTATGCTCCAAGTACAGGCAGCGAAAGAAGTACTGCCTGGGAGTTTTCACCAGCCCCTTCTGCTCCGTTGCACTTTCTTACGGAGCCTGAATCCACAAAACCAGCTTCTTCGCAGCTCTCCTTTGAGTTGTGGTGCTGACAAAGATGGTGGAACAGGTGTGGAATTCTGGGGCAGAGGGTAGGGGGAGGAGAGGATGGAACCATGGGTCTTCAAAGAAACAGAACCCAACTGACTCCTTTGAAGGGGCAAGGATAAGACTCTCTGGATCATTGACTGTGAACACATCACTGAGAAATACCAATTCTTAGCACAGGACAGAGGGGCAGCCAAAATTGGGGACATTTTCAGGAGGAGGAATTGGAGCGATCGTCATCACAGCCACAGGTCCACCCATCTCAACCATCATGAAGGCAGTGTGGGACCAAGCTGTGTTTGGTCACATTGGACACACAATCGTCAGGACTCAGCAATAACTGACCACCACCACCTTCTCTACCACCACCCGTTCCATTCAGAGGCTCTAGGACAGGGGAGGGAGGCAGAGGCCCTGTGCTGCATGCAAGGGGCCACGCTGAGCAATACAAAGCTATCTGCAATGCTGCCAAGATGCCGGACCCAGGTTCTTGAAGTGACTAGGACAGAAGTCACCTGCAGAACTGGGGAACACGTGCACACATTCATCCCCTGTGTTGGCCAAGCTTTCCTAGAAGATAATGTTAGGATAAGGTGACGGTGATTGGGAGATTGGAAAGTCCCATGTTCATAGGTCCAGTCATGGGCAGAGTGAGGAAGTTCTAGGAAATGTCTATTTAATGACTGTAGGCAAAACACACACACACACGCACACTCCAAGTATGCTCGATACTATTGAATGATGGATTGTTATAAGATCTGTAAGAGCCCCAAATAAAGGGACGAACAAAAATAAAACACCCTGGGGCATGCAACTTTTTTTGCTCTTTGAGCTGATTGTCTGAGACCCGGTCACAGGGTCTGCATTTCAGAAGACCCAGTAAAGGTGGATGAACGGATTCAATCGTATATAATTGCACCTCAACTGCAGCTTGACGAGTGATGTGCTGAGCAGCTGGGCACCCACGCCTGGCTGTGCTGACATTTACTTAGCCACCACATCATCCTGGAAGATTCCGACTTAGTAGGTCTGGTGGAGGAGATGTGCAGGTTAATAAACATCCAGATGATTCCTTTCGGGGCGGCTGTTGGAGTCTCAGGAAGCCTCCTTCCACCACGGCAGGGGTTCTCCACTTTCCTCATGCCGTGACCCTTTAATATAGTTCCTCATGTGGTGGTGACCCTCACACACACACACCATAAAATTATTTTCATTGCTACTTCATCCCTGTCGTTTTGCTACTGTTATGAATCAGGCGACCCCTGTGAAAGGGTCAATTGACCCCAAAGGAGTCAAGACCCACAGTTTGAGAACCACTGCTCCACGGAGTGCTCTCGAAGCATGAAGCATTATCTGCAGCCTCTGGAAGGGCTTAGAAACCCAAAGCTTCAGACGCCACCAGACAGGCTGAGTCGGTCTCTTCATTCGAGCCAGACTCTCGGGTGGTTCCAACGATGCAGTGGCAGTGCTGAATGAAGCGCCACTCTGGAGCAGAGGGTCTCAAACTTGATGGAGTCAAGATCACCGGCAGGGTTTGCTGAAGCTCGGGTAACTGGGCTTTGGGTTTGGTGGAACAGGAGCCCAGCCTGAGAAGTGGCATTCCTCACAAGGTCCCAAGACAAAAAAAATCTGTCTTGGAAAAACAGTCGGAACATTTCTGAGACGCTAAGACGGTGAGACCTCCTCTCCCATGCTTTGGCCTATCACCAAGATAGATCCTTAGAGAAGGACGTCATGGTAGACAGAGTAGATCCGAGGTAAGGAAGACCTCCGGTGAGATGAATGACACAGTGGCTGCTTCCCTGGCTCAGGTGAAGGACGATGGGGAAGATGGTGCAGGACGGAGCAAGGTTTCATTCCATTGCACATAGGGTCGCTATGTGTCAGAACCGACTTGAAGATCCCTAACAGGCGACCACAAGCTCCTGGGTGAGGCCTCTGGTCCAGGGCCCCCATGGTGAGAACCACTGCTCTGGTCTAGAGCAATTTTCCTCAACCTAAGTGTTCCCTTATCAACATCGGATGAATTTGTTGAATCCTCATGCCTGGGCCCTGCCCTCAGAGACTCGGATTCAAGAAGTCTGGGCAGTAGCCCAGGCATTTGAATGTTTCAATGCTCCTTGGGTCATTACAGGGCACAGCCAGGAGGGGTGAGAGCCATTGTTCTAGAGTCCAATGACCTAGGTTTCAATGACAGCTGCGCTACTTACCAGCTGGATATCCTTGTAAACATGATTTTACTGCTTAGAGCAGCAGTTTTCAACCGTGGGTCTCGACCCCTTGGTGACTGAATGATCCTTTCACAGGGTCGTCCACTTCATAACAGTAGAAAATGACAATTAGGAAGTAACAGTGAAAATAATTAAGGTACAACACAAATAACTAACTGTATTAAAAGGGAGGTGTCGGGTGAAGACAGAACTTTTCCACAATTATTATACTCCAAATATTAGGCAAACTGTGTACCAGCATTTGTTATAGAAGTTGAATTAGCTATTCTCCCTGAAACTCCTAGTTATCTAAGGCTTTTGTGTTGTCTCACAACAGAGCTGACTTTCCTGCTGTGAGGATGACGGCTCCCTTCCTCTGAAGCCTATGGGCGGATTCACTTGCTGATGTTAATGATCTCTAGCCTAACTAGTTTAGCCACATCCAGGAGACTGGGGTCTTGACACATGGAACCCTGACAGCCCCCTTTTCCTATAATGTGTGCATAAGGCACAACCCTTTCCTGTGACGTATGTCCTTACCTGTAACTGGGGGCCTGGCTTAGCTCCAGAGGTTATATAGGGATGGGACGTAAGATAGAGGTCTCTCTCTCAGCGCTCTCTCAGCCTCTCTCTCTCTCTGCTGCCTGCCCCTCAGTCCTGCCTGCCTCTAGGTGCTGCCTGGCCCTCAGTGCTGGATGTTCTCCCTCATCATGTAATCCCTTCCCCCATGTTCTCTCAGCCTGCCTCTCCCAAGCCCGCTTCTTACCAGCCTGCCTCCATCCAGGCTGCCGCCCGCCTTTCTCCCTCTCCACGTGGACCATCTAGCGGGGTGTAGATGAGCGTGTATCATGAAAGGATATATATATATATATATAAAACTTGTAATGCTTTTTTCTCTCTTCTCTCTCTCATAATCTCTATATCGGTGTTATAATAAATAATAATTATCGCTACACCACTGCCTGTTGAACCCTTGCTGCGAGTATATCAGGGGCCCGATCACCCCCTGATAGGGAGATTGAGAACCACTGTCTTAGAGCCTAACTTCCTTCAAATGCAGGCAAATTCCCAGGTAACAAACAAGAACAGCTCTTAAGCGTGTCTTGAAACAGAATACAGAGGTAAGCCACAACAGATGTGTACAGTTCTTCTTCAGCCTTACTTCAGTACAAGAAAGTAGGAGCCCTGGTAATGTCATGGTGAAGTTGTCAGCTGCTACCACAAGGTCCACTGTTCAAAACCACCAGCTGCTTCTCAGGAGAATGATGAGACTTTTACGCCCATGATGAGTTACAGTCTTGGAAACCCACATGGGGCATTTCTACCCTGCCTTATGGAGTTGCCATGAGTCTGCATTAACTGGATAGCAGTGAGTTTGGTTTGGGTTTATTCAACAAAAGGATGCCTGGTAGCACCGTGGGGTTGTCGCTTGGACTGCTAACCACAAGGTGGGCAGTTTGACATCACGCGCCACACGGTAAGAGAAAGATGAGGCTTTCTGATCCCATAAAGATTCACTGTCCTGGGAACCCACAGAGGCAGTTCTATTCTGCTGCAACAGAAGTACACAGATGGGAAACTTTAACCAAGAATTTGGTGAAGTCAGATGCTAGAAATCTGAATTCAAGATGCTGGCTCTCTCTCTCTCTCTCTCTCTCTCTCTGTCTCTGTGTGTGTGTGTGTGTGTGTGTGTGTGTGTGTGTGTAGACTTCTGTCTGTTTGAAGCCCTGGAGAAAGGTCTTTCTGTCTGTGGAGCTTCTCCTCCTGGGTGATCTTCAAGTGCCTTGGCATCCCGTTTTCTTTCTCTCTCTGCTCCCTAGTTTCATCTCTTTTATATCTCAGAAGAGACTGACTTAAGACAAAGCCTACCTGGGTTAGTCTGGTAGACTAGAGAAACAAATTCATAGACACATACATGCATATAAGGGAGAGGTTTATATATAAGAGGAATGGAACATTGAGAAAGTATCCCAACCCGGTCCAGTCCAATTCCATAAGTCTGATATTAGCCCATATGTCCGATACCAATCCATAAGTCCTCTTCAAGCTCACAAACCACAGGAAATGATGCCAGGACAATCACTGGCCAGTGATTTATGTATCCAGTGGTGGTGGGAGCATCTCAGTGCTGGAGGGGTTTCCCATGGCTCTTCAGTTTCTAGGGTTCAGGGCCTATCAGCATGCTATGTGTCTTGTCGGCTGCAATGTCTCCCAAGGACAGAGCCATAAGTCTCTCACCTTCAGGAGGAAATACCGCCAGAATTCTCAGAAGAAAGCCATGGCCACACAGAGGTCTCATTGGCTCTCTCCAGATTGACAGGCTAGATTCCGCCCCTACACTCCCAATCCTGAAACTGACACAATTGCAAGACTGCCACGCTACCCTAATCCCGTTTCATTAACATAATAAGGCCAACACATTCCTAAATGAGATTATAACCACAGGTTTTAAAGCATACCTTCACACAAACACTACCATCTAGTCAGGCCCAACTCTTAGTAACCCTCCTTAAGGTCCCTGGATCAATAAATTGTGGGAACTTCATTTTTCTCAGAGCAACTGGTAGGTTCGAACTTCAGACTTTGCAGTTAGCAACCCATCTTTTAGCTTATAGGGCCACCAGGATTCATTTAACCACAGGCAGAGCGGCTAGGCCGCATAACATTATTTTTGAGGGACACAATTCAATCCCTAATAGGGATGACCAAGTTCGTGGTTGGGGACATGAAAAGAAACACCCCCCCACACACACACTCAAAGCCACTCTCTTGAGTGTCTGGATGATACCTTCCATGCGATCCATTCCTCTGATTCAGGTTTGGTGGGACCAATGGTGAAGGATGTAGTGGGTGGGTGAGGAGATAAAAACCAGTCAAAGCCCTAGAACACGTTAAGACAGGCCAAAACAGTCCTGTTTCTCCAATTTGGCGGTCTACCGATCCTAGCACCAGCTCAAACCTGATTTTAGATTTGGTCTTAAGTGTGTCCACTGAAATGTCTTTTCCCCCCCAATACCCCAGAGCTTCTCATGGTCCTTGTAGAGACTTAGAAACTAAGAGGCCCCAGGACAAAATCCTGGTGCCAAGGAAGGTGATGGGGGAGGTGGTTAGAAAAGAGATGCTGAGAACAATGGCAAGGGGAGACAGAAAGCCCTGGCGGTAAAGCAGGCAAACAGAGAAAGAAGGCACACTGTCACCGCCACAAGCCGGGTCTGGCAGCACCCAGCTCTCTCCCACTCAGCAGCCAGGCTCCTGCACCCTCAGGGTCTGATTTACACCAAGGAGCAGTTGGGAGCCTTGTCAAGTTCACACAGCCACGGGTACGCCGGAGTTCACCGCAGCAGTGTTCGCAGCAGCCAGGAGATGGAAGCAGCCCACGTCCCTCAGGTGAGACGACAACACGTGGCCTAACCACACCATGGACGATCGCTCCCCACTGAGGGCACTGAAACCCCAATGCCTCTCGCAACGTGGACAACCAACAGATCTTAAAACTGTCACACTGAGCAAAAGAACTCAGACACCAAAGGAGAGATATGAGAGCTATGAGATGATCCCAACGGTCAGGAACTTCTCTAGTTGGGTCTGATGTGGCTTAGAGGTTATGAGCAGCTAGAGGGAAGAGGAAGTGGGGGATTGACTTGGAGGGTGGGTCGGGGGTGAGATTCTGTTTGGGGTGATGTCAAACATATGTCAGTAGACAAGGGTGGCAGTGGCACACCATGGCGAGTATGATAAATGCCATTGAATTCTACCCTTAAAATGGTTAGAATGAAATGACCTTTGCTACAGATACTTTACCTTACTAAAATTTAAATTTTTTGTGAGTCACCATGAGTACTAAAGTCCTAACCTCAGGTGTAGCCATTGTGCCCTGGTCCAGTGTTGATGGCTAAGCTCTTGAACCTACTCAATGGGTCCTCCAAATCCAGGCTGTGACTGGGACTTCCTTGACCAACAAATCTGGAACCTTCCCTTGCTGCAAGGTCTTCCCACGAGTCTGTCTCACTATTCAGTCCATCCCCTGCCTGGCTGTCACCTTGTTGCACCCTGGTGGTTTTCATGGGGTTGTGATGCTTGAATACCACCCATATCTCCCACACCAGCAGGGTCATCCACAACTGGTGGACCCCTTTCAGCAGAGCTCTCAGACAAATTAATTTATAGAAGAAAGGCCTACTGATCTACCTCCAAAATTTGGCCAGTGACAACCCCTAAGAGTCATCATAGGATGTTGTCCAATACAGATGACGAGACTCCAAATACACAGTGGCTGTGGCTACAACAACGGGCTTGAGTCAATCGCATCCAGATGAGCATAAGAAGAAAGATAGTTCAAGACCAGATAATGTATCTTTCACTCTCCCATTAAGGTCATCATGAATTGCGTCATCGAATGACTACAGCAACAAGTCCATGAACTCCGTGTGGGGTAGGGTGGAGGTAGAGGGAATCACGGAGATGACACCTTTGTACTTCATTGGATCTTAAGCAAAATGCTGGCAGAGAAGTCTTTTTTCAAGTCCAGGCTTCACAAAGACCTCCTGTGCCACCTTCTTGCTCTCAACTCTTCGTGGACCATGTTCCTTAAGTACTTGTTTACATTTCATGTAATCCTTTCCACCACATCCTACCTGGTACCAAACCCAAACCCCTCCCATCCAGTCCAGTATGACTCATAGAGAACTGTTCTGGAGGGTTTCCGGGACATTCCAGCTTTATGGGGACAGGCAGCCTCAACTTTCTCCCTCAGAGCTGCTGGGCAATTTGAACTGCCAACCTTGTGGTTGGCAGACCAGCCCTCGAAACTAAATGTACTTCCCCTCATGTCCTTTCTGACCCACAGCGACCCTGTGAGGCGCAGTAGAATTGCTCTCTGGGGTTTCCAAACCTAAATCTTTAGAGGAATAAAGCAGCCTCATCTTCTTCCCAGGGAGCAGCTGGTGATTTCAAACTGCTGACCTTGGGGTGGGCAGCCCGACACATAACCTTTCAACACCACCTAGGCTGGCTAGTGCAGCCCTCTGTGGTGTATATTCTTATGTCCATGAGGGGCCTAGGAAACAGAAGCTCAGAGAGGTTGTGTAACTTGGCCCAACTAACACAGCTAGATAGAAGAGCATCAGGACCTGATTTTTAGTCTCACTCCAGCCTACTGTGCTGTCCCCCCTCTTCCTCCACCAGGAAGCTTGGCCACGTGGTGGTGGGCCCTGAGGAGATGAGGGTCACTCCAAGGGCACATCCCCCTCTCTTAGGGGAACCTGGCGTCTGGAGTGCTCCCAGCCCTGGTGGAGACAGAAATTAGTTTACCATCGCTACCAGCACGGGGATGCAGTCACAGCGTAAATAAGGGTTACACCTCCGGATGAATAGAGGCATCACAACAAAGCTACTGCTCTCAACCCTCCTCGAAGGTGCAAATTGGGATTCTGATTCTAATGTGTCCGCAGTTTGCTTGGGCTCTGCTTCTGATGCCGCAGTTGAGGAATAATAACTAAAATTTTCCGATAGGCACACTGCTCAGACATGAGCTTGAAATGAATTCTACACTGTCTGTTGTGGGGTCCAATTTCTGTATTTCAAAATGGGGTTGGCAAGGACCAGACAGGAACAAGCCAGTGAAATCAAGAGCAGGTATTAATTAAGGTCCTGGGGGCTTGTTGTGGCGACAACAGCAAGGTGATAATAACAGTTCTTCCAAGGAAGACAAGTTGGATTTTATATATATATATATATATATATATATATATATATATATATAATTTAAGTTTATGGGGGAATGATTCCATTCTGACACTACCCCCACAAATCAACTGGGCTTATCTTTCTCCCATGGAGAGTCAAGAGTGTCCTTTCTCTGGCCAGAGGGGAATCTCATTTCCCTTCTCCTTATCATTTATTAGAAATCAGAATATTGTTTCAAATGGAGGTGTTTAATATTTCAGACTATCTAATGTGCCCAGCACAGAAGGGCAGCATCAGAACGCAGGTCACAGAGGTGAGGGTGATGGGAAGGCTGAAGACTTCTCTCCTGGGTCTCCCCTCCGCCTCCTATGAACCTCTGCCTCTCGGCCCAACAACTTCTTCGAATGCCCCAAATGGGGGAGAAGCTATGGAGATTTCCTCCCCCCTCTCCACCATATGTGTCCCACTATGCTTGCCACCACTGGATGAAGCGACCTTGACCAGCCTTCGCCATCCCTATAGAGACAGCACAGCTCAACTCCGAGACATTTAGAGCCACTAGGAGTTGGAATGACCTTTCCACACCCACCCCCCTTTGGAGTATAAATCAAGTCTCCTTTTTGATTGGCTTTGGTCATTTCAGGGAGCAAAATGTGTTCCCCCTGAAATCCCCACAATGTAAAAATAAGCTGAACATTTCTGACCTCCAAAAAGCCTCTTCAATCTGAACCAGGGACTAGTCAGCTGACTCTACCACCTGTGTATCTGACTAGCTCTGTGACACATTCTGTAAGGGTCTCACGAATTGATTTAGGTGGGGGGAACGCCAGGTCTGTCTTCCAAGACATGTCTGCTTGGGTTTGAACTGCCAACCTTTCAGTGAGTAGTTGAGCATATTATGCACCACTCAGGGACCCTCTAGGAGCCACAGGGTCCAAAAGAGTGGTTTGATTTTCCTTGTGAACTTGTATCTCAGAGATCCCTTCTCTTGTCTCCTCTCACATCTAAAGATCTGACAACATATCAGTTGCCAAGCCTTAGCCTCTCCACCCTTGATTTCAAGTGCCAAATGGGACTAACCTGAAGCATGGTATTTCCCAGGGAGACATAAAAACATACTTGTCTGAAAGAACGGCTTTATGAGGAGTTGATATTGCCAACCCCCCTCAAGGCATGTGATAGAAAAGGAAGAAACTGGCAACCAACCCCACAAAAGCTGCACATCAAATGGGATGAGCATGGGTTTTTAGGGAGGTTCCACAGAATCGCAAAGAAATCCAGTGGTGCGGTATATTGGTACGAGTTGGCCTGTTATCTACAAGGCCAGTTGTTTAAAGTCGGTAGTGGGAGAAAGACAGGACTTTTCTACTCTCCAAAAAAATTTACAGTCTCAGACACCCGCAGAGGCAGTTCTGTCCTGTCCTATAGGGGCGCTATGAATCAGCATATAGCAGTGAGTATCCCCATGGATATCCCCTGCTGAGGCCCCAAATACCTTCTATCCCAGACTGGGAGATACGGAAACTGTAATACCACCACCCCATCCATTTGGCAAGTTTAAAACTCAGCGTGTCCAGTGCCCTGATAATGAAGAGCACCTCCACTCACCTGTAATCCAGGACCTGCCTGCGGAAGAATGACAACACAGCTAACTCAATTACGCAGCCATCCCGAACGTGTGAAGTGCTATGTGAATGCTAAGTAATAGTGTTATGGCTTCATCTGAAAGATGTGCCTGCCACCCAGGAGCAGCCGAAAGTCAGAAACATAATTTGCAATAAGTCATCATTAATTAATGCTAAATTACCGGGCCCTTCCTGGGGAAGCAGCACATTAAACTGACATCTGTATGTGAAGAGTTCATTATGGTTAATGTTATGAGAACACAAACTGAAGGACTTAATAGTGGATTAGAAGGTGTTTATGTCCAAACACCTCAATGTGGACTGCACAGCTGCCACACTCCAGCAACAGCATTCGCTTGTTGCTAAGGAGGATCATGGGAGACTTGGAAACTTAAGGAGAGGCTCTTCCTCCTCCTAAGCATGGGATAATGAGACATTTGGAAGTATTGGAAAATATGAGATGCAGAGAGAGAAAGAGAGAGCGCTCAGCCACTCCTTGGTCTCCCTCCACTTCACACCATTTCCATCAGAGCCTGGTGCAGGCTGACAGTCACTGAGTAAAGGCATGGGTGTGGCATTGGTCCCCTAGCAGAAAAGAGGAGGGTCAGGTGACCCACTGAGAACAAGATGGGAATGCACGCAGGAGGGGAGGAAGGAGAGAGGTGAGACAGATCGCACAGAGATTCTGTTTTCCCACCCCCTCCCCTGCCAGGTCTCATGCTTTGTTCTAAAGTCTTGCTGCCCTGTTGAAAGTGATTGCTGCAAATTCTCCTGCAAAGTGGCCCTTAGGACCATGAACAGTTAGTAAGACGCCAATCAACAATGCTACAACAAAAGGGGGATTTCAAATCTATACTAGCACCAAACCGAAAAGCAAGGTTGCACGCAGGACACAAAGGTTTGGGCCTGGTCACCCACACTTCCACAGCCTAAGCCTCCTTGTAGAAAGTGGGGGTTGGGGCAATGGGGCGGAGGCAAGGAAGGGGGAAGAACGTCTGAACTGCAGGCATCTGTCTGATGCACACCTGTGGCTCCAGCCGCTGTCAATTCCCTCTGTTGTCCCCAAATGAAAGGACCAAATTGCAAACACACCTTGTCCCCACATCTCTTTTGCGGTCACAAGAGCTTATGAAGCAAAGACAATTTCATCTGCAACTAATAGAACCTTGGCATAATAGGCAAAAAGAGTCGCCCTCCAGACACTCCAATGCTAAGAAGGGAGCCAATCAGGCACACCAAAGAACCACCAAAGGCAGGAGTGAAAGTAGTCACTGGGCCTGCTGGGCAAGGTGAGGAAGGAGGCTAGGAATGACTTCTGAGGGAAAAGGACTTCTAGACTGAGGATGACCTGAAGGTCCAGGCAAAGGGAACGACCTACAGGGAGACCCACACTCACCATCCTTCCTCCCTCCAATCCACTGGCTCCATCAGAGGTGACTGGGTCAGACCCGAGCTGAGCCAATTCTATGAGCGTCTCGACTAACTAGTCTACTTAGCTTGTCTGCTGGAAGCGCTGCACTTCCGTGGCCAGGTGAAGAGTCAGGGCCACCTCTCCTGGGCGGTGCAGCAAAACAGAGGAAGCCCCTCAAGGAAAAGATGGGTTGAGACAGTGGCTGCCAGAAGGGGCTCAAAGACACTCCTGGTGAGGATGGCGGGAGACCAGGCTACATTTCGTTCTGTTGGACGTGGGTTGGCTGGACCCAACAGGGTGACAGCTCACAACAATCTCCAGAGATGCAAGCAGAGGAAGCAGGCTACAGAGAGAAGCAGGAGGAGGAAATAAGTGCACAGAGCAAGGTGGACACACCAGAAGCATCGGGATCCCAAAGAAAGAGAATGATGGCTCTTCTGGGACCCGGGGCTAGAACTTCATGAGGTCTTCAATGTCTCTCAGGAGAGTGCCTTTAACTTGTCCTCTTAAAGGAAGGATAGGTGGAAGGACAGTAAAAAAGGGGAAGACCTTTAAGGAGATGGATAGACACAGTGGCTGTGTCCATGGGCTCAGGCACAGGAACCATGGGAGGCTGGCACAGGCCGGGCGGCAGTGTTTCATTCTGTTGTGCAGAGGATGGCAATGGGTCAAAGCAAGGTCGATAGTGTGCCTAACAACAACAAAACAACAACAATAAAGGAAGGGTGTCATTTTGATCACGAAGGTGCACATGATCCAAGCACGGTCTGGTCAATCACCCCGTGCTGCAAAAAGTTAGACACTAATAGTAAAGGAAGACAGAAGACTCGAGGCCTGGGAAGTGTGGTTGAACAGATCATGGATTGACCAAAGAATGACTAGATGAACAGATCTGTCCTAGAAGAAATACAACCTGAATAATCCTTAGAAGCCAGGATAGAGCGACTTCATCTTGCTTCCTCCTGGATGAGTCATTAAGAAAGACCAATCCCGGGCTGAGCCCCGGTAGCGTAGTGGTTGAGTGTGGGACTGTGGCCGACTGGCTTGGCAGTTCAAATCCAGCAGCAGCAAGGCTGGGTAGCTCCCATGACCACCAGAAGGCAATGATGGCTGAAAAAAAAAAAGAAAAAGAAAGAAAGACCAATCTCTAGAAACGGCCAGCAAGATAATGAGGGGGCGTGGCAATGAGATCCGTTGGTCCGGCGGCCATCACAACCATGGACACGAATATTCATGAAGATACCACAAGGCCAGGAAGTATTGCCTTCTGTTACACACAAGGTGGCCACGAGTCAAAGTGTACCTGATATCAACCGTCACCACCAACAAATTGAGATCCCTGGAGTGGGGGGGGGCTACGTTCTGTCACCAAGAGCCCTGTCTCCAAACAGGCACAGCCCTGATGAACGAGACGCACTGGGGGGTGTGGGTGTGGGCGGAAGTGAGCTTCCAGCGTCCAAGCACAGGGCACCTGCCTCAAGGACAAGCCCAGCCACATTTGTGCTGGCAGAGGGCATTGGGTGAAGTGATTGGATTAGGGACAGAGGGCTGAGTTCACCTGAGGTCCTCTCACCTTCCCATCAGGTTTATAAAGATAAAATCTCCGAAGCCCTTGCAGCTTCTCTGGAGGAAGACGTGAGATAAATGCAAGGCAGCGCTAACAAAAGGCTCTTTCTTCTTGATTACAAAGCTATCGCGGAGGAATTGCTTTCCAGTCCATAAGGGAGCCTCTCAACAGGCAACCTTGAAAATCAGACACAATAGCTGTCCCTTCTCTCCATCTCTCCCCTCCCTTACCCATCATGCCTCCAAAGGATCACTTTGCCATCATTGGCTTTGTCATGTAATGAGAGGCAGAGCAATCGCTCCCCAGCATGCAGGTTCTCCAGCTGTACAACACTTGGCCTGTCCCTATGCTGCGTCTATCAGTGCTTATCCCTGACCCAGCTGGACTCCAATGGGAGGGTATGGAACAGAGGACAAGTCTGGCCTGTGCTTCCAGGAGGACCAGCCCTCAGCTAAAGGTGACATGCACCAGCCTAAGGGATTCTGCTATGTAAAGGATCAATACATTGTGTCTATGTAAGTGTGCCTAACCCTAAGTTTACCTACTTCATTGATTCCACTCCAAGGCAGAGCCACTTGGTAGGGCAGAGTGGAACTGTTCAGAGGGTTTCCAAGGCTGCCCATCTCTACAGGAGCAACCTTTCTGCCTCTGAGCAGCTAGTGGCTTGAGCTGTGGACCTTCAAGGCCAAAGTCTTAGCCCACTATCACCAGGGCTCACCCGGAGTGGTGCCTTCAGGTTGCAGATACCCACTGTCTTTGGAAGGCAACACACAGATGAGGACAGAAGAACACCTGGGTGTCATGGGACAAAACAGGGGGCAGGCAAAACTCTGCAGAACGTGGTAGAAGCTGACTCCAAGGAGATGGGGTTGTCAAGCCAGGGACAATAGGTGAGCATCTCTGCAAGCATTTTCTTGATACATCTGGCTTCAGGGGAAATGGTCCTGGGGTAGAATCAGCCAAAGGTTTGGTCTCAAACACACTCTTTACAAGGGGGCTGGAGTGGGGCTGGGTGTCCACCCCCTGAAGCAAGAGAACTCTCTAGGGAATCTATGGAACCACAGGGAGATAAAGGTCTTTCTAGAGTCTTGGTTGAAGACACATCTAGAATTGCCTTGAAGAAGTGGCTGTTAGACACAAGAAAGATTCTTTGACTGTCTGAGTCTAACCCAGAACTTTGGTGGTTCTGGGATAGGGGTGGATGTCTCACCTTCTAGGCCATGAGACCCAGGTTCGATGTCTGAGCCGTGCACTTACAGCACAGCCCACAGTCCCCTTTCTGTGTAAGCTTGGGGTTTCATTGTAGCTTCCAGAGTGCATCAGATGAGGAAGAAAGGCCTGGTGGTCCCGTGGATTTCCACAGGCCTGCACTGAGCTGTGGCTCATTCTCTCACTAAAGCAAGGGATAAATGCAATTAAAGAGGCTGCCTTTGGCTAGTCCACCCAGACTCCTAGAGATCTGCTTCCAAAAGACCACTTGGAAACCTATGAGCACTTCTATTCTGCCCACAGTGGGGGTGAGGTAGGTGGTGGCATGCAGTCCAAATCAGGTCGACAACCTACAACAACAAATCACACTGTACAAGGGTCAGTCACCAAAACTAGAGGGACTACGAGGAGCCCGGGTGGCCTCGGGGTTAAGCTTCCAGCTGCTAAGGGACAGTCCTACTGTGCCCTATATGGGTATGAGTAGGGAGTCCATCGGCAGCCGTGTGCTGACCTTTTAAGCTAACGTGCGTGTGCACCAGAGGTGCGGGGGTGAAGCCCTCGGCCTCAGGAGCCTTGGTGGCATCATGGCGAGGCGCTGGGTTGCTCACTGCAAGATCAGTGTTGGAGGGAGGAAAGTGAGGTTTTCCGTTCCCATAAAGAGTTACAATCTCCGCGACCCACAGGAGACACCCCACGGGTGTCCTCTCGGGTGACCATGAGTTGGCAGTGAATTGGACTTGGGTTTGATTTGCTAACTGTATTTGTCCGGGTAGAAGAGAGAAGCAAACTTGCAGATACACATATGCATATACGGGAGAGGTTTGTATACAAGAGGAATTGAACAGTGAGAAAACATCCCAGCCCAAGGTCATATGTCTGATATCGGCCCATATGTCTGGTACCCATCTATAAAGGCCTCTTCAGACCCTTGAAACACATGCAATGGTGCCAAATGCAGGACGCTCACAAGCCAGTGGGTAGACAGTCTTTGGATCCAGCGGTGTGGTCAGCATCTCAGCACTGGCAGAGCCTCCACGTGACTTCTCTAGGTCCAAGTATCTGGTTCCATCAGGGTAGGTCCATGTGACTTCTCCTTAGGAACGTCTTCACTGGGAGGAAGTGACCAGTGAGAGAAATAGTGTCTCTGGCTTCCAAGGAGGAAATAACACGAGATTTCCCAGAATCCTCGGGAGAAGGTCGTGCCCACACAGAGGTCTCATTGGCTAGCTCCAGATTGACAGGTTAGACTCCACCCCTACACTCTTCATCCTCACATTGACACCAGTGTGGGTGAGTGCCACACTAACCTACAGATCATGGGTTTGAACCCAGTAGTTGTTCTGCGGGAGCACAAAGGTGGCAGTCTTCTTCCATAAGATGACGCAAATCCACGCTTATGATTGCAACCCACAGAGACCCAAACAGGCAACGGGGAACGGCCCCTGTGGGTTTCTGAGACTGTTACTCTTGACGGGAGTTAGAAGGTCTTATCTTTTTCCTGTAGAGCAGCCGGTGGTTTCAAACTGCTGCCAAATGTGGAAATCCTGTGGGGAAATTCCCTCTGCCCTGGAGGAGACCCGGGATTAGAAACTGACTCAGCGGCAATGGTGGTGGTTGGTTTGGAGAGAAAAGACATGCTCCATGTTCTACACCACAGTCATGGAGAGTTTCAGAGCATGCGTTTGCAGACTCACAAACACGCATCCATACACACATGCGAAGACCAGGATAGCAAACCACAGCCTCTCCTTCCCTGGCGAACCACAGGACGTGCGCGCCCTCCCACCCACCAACTTCTCTGTGGAGGTGCTCTCAGGAGCTCTCCCCCACTTCTGAGCATTCAACAGACTGTCCATGGGAAAACCAACTCACAGAGTCGTTACAGGACTCCCGCAGACAGTGTGCGCCCACAGCACAGGTAAGGAGGCTGCACGGCCAGCACCCGCCCTGCAGACACCTAGAGGAACACAATTTACAAGTGTTCTTCCCCAAGGAGATCAGACGGGACACACTGAGTGGTGGGAACTGCGCGGGTGCTGCCCTCCCCTGAGGTGGTCTGAAGAAAGGTCCTTTTGTTCTTTTTCTTTTGACAAGCAAACAATGATTTTTTTTTTAATGACAAAGGTGACAATGGCAGTTTTGAAAGGCAAAAAAAAAAAATTCAGAGGTGAAAAATAACATTTTCAAATGCCACCACAAAGAGGCAATTAAGAACTGGATTGGATACATTTTCTTGGAGTTTTTTAATGTTCCATGTCTGATGTCTTCTTTTATGCTGTTAGCATCATGGTGTGTGTGTGTGTGTGTGTGTGTGTGTGTGTGCGCACAAGAGTGCATTTGGTTTTCCTACTTGATGCCCACTATGTGAGGAGGAGGAAGCAGCCACTGACGACCCCTGGGTTTCTTTCCCAAGAGATAAAAATGTCTAAAATTAGATTAGGATTATGATTACCCAACTCTTCAAATATTCTAAAATCTGTCAAATAGTTCACATTAAACAAGGAGAATTTATGGCATATAAATTATATGAGAGGGTACGCCCCTCTCCAAAAAATGGGATAAAAGTCTGCTGAGCAGAAGACAGTATGCCTCTTGTGCCCCTCACATCTGACTCACCTGGCTTCACTCTGTGCACCTTCTTTTTGTTCCCAACAATGAAGAGGGACAAGAAAAGACAGCAATTTGATGACACAGAAGAGGCGAAGAAACAAAGGGGAGGTGCTGTCAGCCATGCAAATAAATCTGGTGGGCATGGTTCTGCCTTAACGAATGGTGTTATCGGAAGTCTTGTCCTACCATCAAGCCCCATTGTTTGCATAAATAGCGTCCTGTCAATTCATGGTTCAATCAGTCCAAGTCAACAATTCAAGTAGTCTAGTCTGAAGCCAACCTAGCCTTGAATCATTTCCTTTACTCAACAGTGTTCCAAATTGGCTAAATAACAATATCCACAGAATTACCTTAGTCCCCAGAGGGATGACTGGTAATGATCTCTACCATAAAATGATCATGATGTCTCTAAAGTGAAACACAGCTTTGTATAAACCATGGATATAGGATTGGATTGGGGGCTTGCTTTTAGTTTATCCCCAATCTAAGAACATTTGGTTCTTCTGACATGGCCCTGCTCCATGCTTGCTCTCACGAAGAGATTGCTGAAGACATGGCTGCTAGAGAAAGGTGTGGTGAAGAAATCAGATGGTGTCAGGCTATAGTGGGGGGGGGGGAGGTTAAAGGTTTTTCTTAAAACAAACAGCCATCTAAAGTGAGGTGCTAAGTAAATCCACACAGAATAAGCACACCAGTCTGTGTGAGCCAAGGATTGAGAGTAATATAATCCAAGTTCAAAGGAAGGAAGGGAATCAGAGCTTAAATTGTGAATACCCAGTTTGCAGAAGGCTATGATTGACCATGGAAGCCTAAAACCCATTTTGCAGAGACACCATATGTATTAAGCCTCTGGTGGACTCCCTCTGACCATAGTCGAGGGATGTGTGAATAACCTTGCTACTAGACAGAGAGCACTGTAAAGTGGATGGCACATGTAGTTAGGCTAAAATGCCATCTTATCTGAGCTCCCTTTTGAACCATTTTAAAGCTGTGTCCGTTTTTAATATTTTCAATTGTCTCTCCAACTGAGTTTTTCTATGGTTTGTCTAGTCATTTTTTTGGGGGGGGGGGTTTCTTTTGCTTGCTTATTGTTTGCACTTTGGATGATTTTCTGTATATGACATCCAAGAGAGGTCAATCTACACAGTCCATGACTGAATTGATAATAGCCTAGGGGTGGGCATGGGGGCGAGAGGGGAAACTAACAACACTGACTAGAAGAAAATGCTCTCAAATTGATTGTGGTGCTGCTGGCACAAATCTTATTATGATGATTGAACACTTTGTTTTTAGGTTATGTGAAGCACATGCCAATAAAACCGTTTTTTAAAAAACCTGAAAATTCCAAGTGAGTCTGCAGACTTACTGGACTTTTCATTCCCTTCCACTAAAACCCTTGCTCCCGATGCGATTATAACTCCAGCGTCCCTATGGAACATTCCTCGGGACTGGTAAATCTTTACCAGGGCAGGTAACCGCATCTCTCTCCCCCTGAGCAGCTGGTGAGTTTGAACCCCTGAGCTTGTGGTGAGCAGCGAGCACACCGCCGACTCACTGCCATCAAGTTGATTCCAGTTCACAGAGGCCCTGTAGAGCAAGGCAAACCTCCCCGTGGGTTTCTGAGGCGTAAAGAGACTAGAGAACTGAGCCCCGATGGTGTCGTGGTTGTGCAGGGGACTGCAGCCCACTGGGATGGAGGTTCAAATCCAGCAGCAGTTCTGCATGAGCAAGGCTGGGCCTCCTCCTCCCACCACCACAGGGCAGTGATGCAAAAAAAAAAAAAGAGAGAGGAGAGAGAGAGAGAGAGAGAGAGAGAGAGAGACTAGAGAGTCTCTTCCTTCTTCCAGGGAACAACTGGTGACTTCAAATTGCTGACCTAGGATCAACAGCCCCACGGGGAACCCCTAGGCCAGCGGCGCTCTTGATTCAGCATCATGAGGACATCTTCCTTTTTTATGGGGAGTATGGTACCCCTTCTTTGGAAAGCATAGCAACTTGATTCCTGTTAACCCCAACCTAGGAACCACCTAAGATCAAAAAACAAATATGACCTATTTACTCAAGGAAATACCATGAAGCAATGAAAGGGACTAGCTAATACGGATAGTCACATGGACAAATCTGACAGCCATTATGCTGTGTGGAAGGAGTGACACAGGAAAGACAACGTCCTGGGCTGTAGTTGATAGAAAGTTCTAGAAGAAGGAAAGCCTGGCTATGGTGACAGAGAGTAGACGAGTGGTCCCCTGGGTCCTGAGTGGGGTAAGCGAATGAGGAGTGAAATTGGAAGGGGACAGGATGTGTTTTGAAGATGTTCTGTATCAGGATGGTGATGGCTGCTACCCGATTGTGCATCTCAAACTGGACCCTTAAAATTGGTGAGGGTCAGTAAATGGATATTATACCTCAGTACAATGGATTCTTAATTTACAAACTATCATGTTGCGCTCACTTTCCAGAGTCATTAAAAAGTTTTATAAAGTTGATTATTATGCAGCTATACTGTTTGGTGTTAGAGATAGACCACAATTTAATTAGCCGGTCTGTTATTGCTGAATGCATATGCGGTATTCCTTTGGCCATTAAAAGCAACATTGCAATGATATCTGGGTACATAAAACTAAGTTCTCAACTCGTGGAGGGGAAATCCAGTGGGTTAAGGGCCAGGAATATTTTCACGGCTCCCAATACATTCGGAGCAACTCTTCTTCAAGGCAATTGCCTTCCACAGCGGGGGTAGGACACACAGTCACGGCAGAGAGCTCTGCTGTCAGACCTCTGCTCATGAGGTGAAACATTTCTGTGTCGTTTCCAGTAAAAAGCGTTCCCAAAATGAGAGTAGTTTGAAGTAGGTAAATCTTTCTTAACTAGGGCCACAAAATCGCTTGGCAAAAAAGGAGATCATTGATCATCCAACGATAAACATTTGTTCATCATCAAGAGAAAGGGAGACAGGACAGACCAGGAAGGGGATAGTCGGCAACGACAATTTTGGCTGCAGAGTTGCATCCAAAAATTCCCAAAAGCAATTAGAAGAAAGGATGGTATGAAAATAAGGGGGAGACTACATCGTGCACCAATAGCAGATAAAGATGTGCTTGGTGGCTCATTGTCTTGGGTGGCTGTGGGTGTTCGGTGCCTTCTAGTTGTCTCACAGCAAACCCCTGCAGAGCAGAGCGGAACAGCCCTCTCCCTGTACCATCCCCACAATCATGTGAGCTCCTTCTAGCAGCCACTACACGAATCCATCTTGTCACGGTCTTCTTCACTGACCTTCCACTTTCCCAAGCACGGTGGCTTTCCTCCAATTAAGTATTTCAACAGAACTTCCTGACTGCACTTCCTCCGAAGCAGATGTGTTTGTTCCGGGAGTCCAGGGCACCTCACATATTCTTCACCCAAACCACCATTCAAATGCAATGATTCTTCTCTGGTCTTCCTTATTTGGGCTCCACACTTTACACACTTCGGAAGCTAATAAACATGTCAGGGCTAGGGCCAGGTACACCTTCGCCCTCAAACTGACAGCTTTGTTCCTGAACATTGAAAAGGGGTCTTCTGCAGCAAGTTCTCCCAATACGTGATGCTGCCTACTTTCATAGTTGCTTCTCACAGGAGCGCTAGAATCAACTGGAATGAAATCCTGGCCAGCTTTGGTTTCCCTCCATTTACCATGATGTTTTCTATCAGGACAGCTTGTGGGGGTGGGGGGGGTTGGTTTTCTTTCTAATGAGTTGTAGTCCATTCTGTGCTCCGTAGTCTTTGATCTTCATCACTAATTATTTCAAGTCCTCCTCACTCTTACAGAAGCAAGGTTGTGCTTCCTGCAGGTCACACGTTTTAATGAGCCGCTCTCCATTCTTGACGTCACGTTCTCCATACCGTCCAGATTCGCAGAGTATTTGTTCACTGTGCAGATTGAACAAGGATGGTGAAAGGATATAACTCTGATGCACAACTTCCCAGATTTTAAACCAGAGATCGTTCCCTGTTTGGCCTGCCCCTTGATGTGTGTACAGATCCCTCATGAGCACATGGAAGCATTCTGGAATACTCATTCAGCAAAGTATTGTTCATAGTTTGTCACAATTCACAGTCAAGTGTGTTTGCACCCTCAACAAGGCACAAGTAGCCAGCTTTCTGATAGTCTTTGATTTCAGCTAAAAGCCATCTGATATCAGCAATTATATCCTTCATTCCACATTTTCTTCTGAATCTGGCTTGCTTTTCTAGAAACTCCGTGACAATATCCTGCTACAGGCATTTGTGAATGATCTTCAGCAACGTTTTATTTTCACTGGGTATTAATAAAAATTCCCACATCCTATTGGGTCACCTTTCTTTGAAATGGGCACAAATGTGGATCCGTCCCAATGGGTTGGCCAAGTAGCTGTCTTCAAAATTTCTTTGTATAGGTGAGTGAGTGAGTATTCTTTAGTGATGCATCCATGTATAGAAACACCTCAAACCTCTCAGTTCCTAGATCCTATTCATCAATACCTTCAGTGAGGCTTGGACTTCATTCCTCAATATCAACAGTTCTTGATTCCACACAACTTCCTGAAAAGGTTCAATGTCAACCAAATCATTTTGGGTACAGTGACGCTGAATTCTTTCCATCTTCTTTTTTTTTCAATTTCTTTCCATCTTCTTTTGATGCTTCCTGCATCATTCAATATTTTACCCATGGAATCCTCCAATATATTTTTTATTGACACAATGTTGAGCAAATTAAAGCAGATCCAAAAGACCACATACTACATGGTACTATTTATATGAAACTCGAGAGCAGTCTAAATGAATCTATGGTAGTAGAAGTCAGAATAACAATGACCACTGGTACAGAGGGGCGAGGTCCTGGTGGTTTAGTGGTTACTTGTTGAACTGCGAGCTGCAAGATCCGTTACCAGCCACTCTGCAGGAGAAAGAGTTAGATTTCAGAAACTCAGGAACAATTCTACCTTGTCCACAGGGTCCCTGTGAGCATTGACTCAATGGCAGTGAGTTTGGTTTGGAATTTTGATATGGATGGTGGTGATCATCAAGAAATGACATGAGACGGTCTATTGAAATGCTGGGAATGTTCTTCAACTAGTGCTAGAATGTTATTAGAAAGGAGTTCAGAGAATAACCGTCCATTGGTTTTCAAGGCTGTGACTTTGAGAAGGCAGTTCTCTGTGCCTGTCTTCCTAGACATCTCTTGATTTATCCAGGGACTCCTACAAGGATGTGGTGGTGGAGGTGGTAGAGGTGGTGGTGGTGGTAGTGGTGGTGGTGGAGTTGGAGGTGGAGGTGGAGGTGGTGGTGGTGGTGATGTTGGTGGAGGTGATGGTGGCGGAAGTGGTGGTAGTGGTATTCTTGTGTTCAACAGAATAAAACATGTCCCGGTTCTATGTAACCCTGTGTTTGAGCTCATTCTTGTAGTCACCATGTCAACCCATTTTGCTGAGGGTCTTCATCTTTTTACTGACCTTCTCTACTTTTTACCAAGTATGATGGCCTTCTCCCAGGACTGGTTCCTCCTGATAATAGATCCAAAGTCCTCAAGACCAAGTCTCCCCATCCTCTCTCCTAAGGAACATTCCCTCTGTACTCCATCCAAGACCGATGTATCCCGTCTTCTGACTGGCCACAGTATGTTTAATATTCTCTGCCACCGCCATAACTTAGAAGCATCAGTTCTCCTTCAGTCTTCCTTATTCATTGTTCAGCCTTCGCTTAAACATGAAGCCACTGAAGAGACCACAGTTGGGTCATGGTCTTCAAAGTGTCACTGCTGCTTTTGAACATTTCAAAGGTGTCTCTTGCAATAAATGTGCTCAAAGAACTTTTTTTAAATCTCTTAACTGCTTGAATGTTGATTGTGAATCCAAGTCAAAGGAAGTTCTCGACAACTTCAACCTTTTCTCCACGTATCATGATGGCATGTGTTGGTTCAGTTGTAAGAATTGTTTTTCTATTTACGTTCAGGTGTGAGACATACTGCAGACTGTAGATTTTATCTTCATTGATCAGTGTTTCGAGTCCCCTTTGCTTTCAGCAAGTGAGGTTGGGTCATCTGCATAACAGATTGTTAATCAATTTTCCTCTAAATCTGATGCTATGTGCTGCTTCCTATAATTCACTCTTAGATGGTTTTGTTCAATATACATTGAATAAGTACAGTGAATGGATACAAGGTTCCCTGGCTTTAAATCACCACAAATCCCCTTGTTCTGTTTGAATGACTCCTCTTAGTCTATCAATAGGCTAAACCTAAACACAACTGAGTGTTCTGAAATTCTCATTCTTTACATAATTTGCCATCATCCATATAATCAAGTGCTTTTGAATAGACAGTAAAATGCAAGTAACTATCTTTTGGGTATTCTCTGCTTTCAGCCAAGATCCATCTGACAATATCAGTGACAGCACTCATTTTATGTCCTCTTCTGAATCCAACTTGAATTTCCTGTTTTGCAACCACCTTTCTAACAAAAGGCAAGATGGGTGATAAGAAAAGTACCAGGTAAGGGCACTTCCCTGATGTCAGAGAGAACATTTCTAGGAGTAAACTGAGAGTTCTTAAGATGTTTCAGCTAAATAAGTTATTTTTAAAAAAGCTATACTTGGCCTTTGCATGAAGCCAACCAGAGGTACTCCATCACACTTACGTGTTCTCTCTAGGTGAGGCTTCTCTGATATTACTGTGTGGATAAAAGTGTTTAAAAATCTGGTTAAATCTCGAATGGGAACTAAGCTTCTCCATTTCTTTTTTAAAACTCTCTTATTATGAATCAGGTGACAGTTTGCATAGCAGATCATCAGTTTAGATTCAACAGCTCATAACATTTTGCTTCATTTCATTCATTGCAAATCCCTGTATGCAACATCCTCATTCCATCGTTTCCCCGTGTTGCCGTTTCCTTTTCTCCTCCTCCTCTCCTAACCCCTTTTGACTTCATTCTTGGGCAAATGGCACGGCTTTGCTCTCGAGTGGTTGATTATTCTAACGTGTGTATACCCCCGCGAATGTTACTGGTATCAATAGAGATCTGTCTAAGGAACCCTGGTGGCAGAGTGGTTATGCAGCAAACTTGGATCCACAAGCCCAGCAGTTTGAAACCACCAGCAGTTCCATGGGAGAAAGAAGGACTGTCTACTCTGTTGTTTTGTTTTGTTTTGTTTTGTTTTGGGGGGGGGGGGCAATCACTGCTCTCCGGTGGTGGGAGTAGGAGGCCCAGGCCCACTGCTGGAATTGAACCTTCATCCCAGTGGGCCGCAGTCCCGCGCACAACCACTACGCCACCGGGGCTCAGCCCGGACTGTCTACTCTGTAAAGAGTTACAATCTTGGAAACCCACAGGGCCAGTTTTATCCTGTTTTACAGGGTCAGCATCAAATCAGTGGCAGTGGCTATAGACCTACCTATTATTTGGCTCAAAACTGAGTCACAAAGGTAAGTACCATTCTAGACGTAAAGGTTGACTACGGACCATCGTCTTGGCAGTTCCACCAGTCTCTATCTGACCAGTAAGTCTAGTCTCATTTATGAATTTTTCTCCCACTCCATCTATTTTAATGTGGACCCTTTCAGAACAGGTGGTAGCAGGAGCTGGGCACCATTTAATTCTTCTGGTATCAGGATCATAGAGATAATATTCTCATGGTCTATTACCCCATGGGGCTCATTGTTTCCATCTGCCTTTCCATTTCCATCACTCTCCTTTCTGTCCAGAGAGAGACCCATAGTTGCACACTAGGGTTTTTTTTTTGGGGGGGGGAGCTTTTATCAACTTATATTTGCCACAGATTCCTTTAGTACTGCAACCAACTTTAAATAATATTCAGCCAATTTTTGCACGCTTGTGATAGTAATGAGATTGTTCGATAATTTCTGTTTCTGTTGGCTCACCTTTCTTTGCAATAGGCATGATTATGGATCTCATCCAGTTCTTTGGCCAGGCAGCTGTCCTCCATATTTCTTGGAATGTTTGAGTGAACGAGTGCTTCCAATATTGCATGCATTTGTGAAAGCATCTAATTTGTTCTTTTTTTTTTTAATTCCTTATCAAGAGAGGCCATCTTCTGATACATACATCAGGGGCTGAATAGGCAGTTGTACAGCGATAATTATTATTTATTATAATGATATAGAGAACATGAGAGAGAGAGAGAAACAATAAGAGTCAGACATATTTCACATCATGGTAGCATGCTCACCTCCACCCCGCTTGGTGGTCCACGTGGAGAGAGAGTAGGGGAAGGGATGACATGGTGAGGGAGAGGATCTGAGAGCATCCGGCGCTCAGGGACAGGAGAGAGGCAGGAGAGAGGATGAATTTTAATTTTCCCTGTTTAAATAACCTTATGGGGGACATATGAGCTCTACTGACACAGGTCAGGACATGTAGCAAGAGGGGGCTGTCTTAAGGGCTGGATGGGATGCCTACGTGACTGAGGGGAGAAGGATGTAATAAGGGAAGACCTAAGACTCCTGGGGGTAGATACACAGGTCTGTCTTGTTAGGAGTCATTGACAATGGCCCTTGAATCTTGCAGGCCTGGAGGGAAGTGAACCATCATCCTAACAGCAGGGGAGTCAGCTTTATCGTGAGTCATGCAAAGCCTAAGATAACTGGGAGCTTCAGGGAGAACAGCTAACTTAACTTGCACACCAAATGCTGGTAAATAGCTTGCTTCATATTTTGGAGTAAGTAATTGTGGGAAAGTCCTGTCTTCATCCCACAATTCCTGAAGCCTTGTTTTGTCCCAATACTTTCGGTGGAGTTGGGACTTCTTCCTTCAATATCAACATTTCTTGATCTCCTGAAATGATTGACCAGTACAATTCTGTGCATTTCTCCTATCTTCCCTTGATGCTTCCTATGTCATTCAACGTTTTGTCCTGTTGTTTTTGTTGTTGTTGTTGTTGTTGCTGTAAGATGCCATTTTGTTATTGTTAGATATCATCTAGTCCGCTCCAACCAATAATGATGTCCAACCAAGCAACATCCCCGTGTATTGCCCAGCGTATGCAGAATGAAACTGCCCAGTCATTTCTGCACCACCCACACAATTGTTGATATGCTTGGGCTCATTGCTGCAGAAGCTATGCCAATCCATCTCAAGGAGGATCTTCCTCTTTTTCGTTGACCCTATACTTGACCAAGCATGAGGTCCTTTTCCATGAACTGGTCTTTCTTCCTTTCTTTTTTTTAACAGTTTTTTTTACACGTAATTTACATATCATACAATTGAATAGTTCGATCATTCCATCATCTCAAGGAGAATTGTACAATCATGATCATATCGATTTTTGAACACCCCCCCTCAGCCCCTTTGGTCACATCGCCTTTAAAATGAGGTGTGCAATCACAGTTGTGAACTGATCTCTTCTGATAACATGTCCAAAGCACATGAGATGCTGTGTCATCACTCTTGCTTGCCAAGAGCATTCTGACTATCCTTCCTCCAAGGCAAATTTGTTCCTTCTTCTGGCAGTGCATGATCATATTAATACTCTCTGTCAACACCCCATAACACTGGTATCAATTTTTCTGCAGTCTTCCTGTCCATTGTCAAGTCTTCTCATGTATATGAGGCAATTGAAGATGCCACGGCTTGGGTCAGGTGTGTCTTAGTCCTCAAAGTGACTTCTTTACTCGTTACCACTTTCAAAGATCCCTTGCAGCACATTCACACAATGCAATACATCCTTTGGTTTCTGAATGCTTGCTTCTCTGAGTATTGATTGTGGATCCAAATATAATGAGATCCTCAACAACTTTGACCTTTTCTTCTTTGATCATTATGTTACCTATTAGTCTAATTGTGAGACTTTTTTCTCCTTCTTTATATTAAGTTGCAATCGACACTGAAGTCTGCGGTCCTTGATCTTCATAATTGTTTCAAGTTCCCTTCACTTCCAGCAATAAGGTTGTGTCGTTTTCCATGGCATCAACTGTTACTGAGAATTTCTCCAATCCCAATGGCCATGACCATCTTCAGATGGTTCAGCTTTTCAGGTTACTTGTTCAGCACACAGCTTAAATAGGCATGATTAGAGGATATAATCCTGATTTTAAACCAAGCAATATCCCCTTGTTCTGTTCATATGATTGCCTCTTGGTTCAAGTCCCATATGAGCATAATTAATTCCTATTCTGAAATTCCTATTCTTTTCAATATTACACATAGTTTTTTTTTCTTTATTATCCACCCAGTTGAATGCCTTTGCACAGTCAATAAAGCACAAATAAATATCTTTCTGGTATTCCCTACGTTTAGTCAAAACCCAGATAACATCAGTAATGGTATCTCTGATTCCACATCTTCTTTTGAGCCCAGCTTTAATTTCCAGCAGCTCCCTGCCAAGGCTCTGCTGCAACCATTTTTTTATTATCCCTAGGCAACTTTAATCACATGTGCTATTAGTGATATTGATAATTGCCATATTCTGTTTCATCATTATCCTTTAGGATGGGCACCATATAGATATCTTCTCGTTATTTAAGGAGACACAGTGAGTTGCTAACCACAGAGGCAGCAGTTCAAGCCCATCATTCACTCTGCAGGAGACAGATGAGGCTGTCTGATCCAGTAACAATGAATAGTCATGGAAATTCTAGGGAGCAAGTCAACTGTTATGGAATAGTAATGAATTTGAATCAACCTGATGGCAGTAAGTTCACTTTGGTTTGGTTTCCCAATTGGTTGACCAACTACTTCCATGACCATAAAATCCTTCGGTATTGAAACTCAAGACTTGGATTTTTTTCTCTCTACTTATTTTATCTTGAGAAATGCCAGGCATGTTTTTCCATTTTGGCTTTTTAGTCCCAGGCCTTCATATATTTCATTATAATATGAAGAGGTTTCAAGAAGGTCATCAAAAGCTTTCGTTATCTTCCAATTCCATTTTTTCATGACCTTTTTGAAACTCCCTCATACTTTGTCATATCTAGCTGTTCTTTGAATTCTCTTATTCAGCTCTTTTTTTTTCCTCAAGAAACATCTTTATTCATACAGTATTTATTTGTCTTCCCTCTGTCAAACCCTGAGCCAATGACTTTACCCGGGCTGCCTGGGGAGGTGCAGGGAAAGGAACATACAGGGCAGACGAGACGTGGAGCAGGGAACTAGAGGAAGTGGAGACAGCGCCTTCACATGGCGAAGAGGATGAGGAAGGCCACCATCAGGCAGAAAAGCCCCAGGGCCTCCGAGAGGGCAAAGCCCAGAATGGCGTGGGAGGAGAGCTGCTGCTTCAGAGAAGGGTTCCTGGCAGAGCCAAGGATGAGGCTCCCAAACACAGTGCCAATGCCAGCTCCAGAGCCCGCCACGCCAACCATGGCAGCCCCGGCCCCGATGAACTTGGCAGCTGTGTCAATGTCCCTGGAGATAGTGCTGGTTTGGAAGCTGCAACTAGGGAGGAGTGAGGTCAGGGGACGTGGGGCTGTCAAGCTGCTGGCGCGCTTGTCTGTCAGTGTCGCGGGCTGTGTCTGCACCAACACAGACAGTGGTCGGCTCAGGAGCTGGCAGGTGCTCCTCACCAGGGCAGGGGTAGAGACGAATTTGGTGCAGGCATACATTTTTAGGGGGTCAGGGGGCAGTGGCAGGCAAGCTGCTCCTAGTGCAGAGAAGACAGAGAGGGCCTATTCAGCTCTTTCACATCATCAATTCTTCTACTCACTTTAGTTTTCCACATTCAAGAGCAACTGTCAGAGTCTCTTCTAATCTTTCTTTCCTGCCCTTTGTATGACCTGTTACTTTTCTTTCTTTGTGCATGATGTCCTTGATGTCATTCTATAACTTCTCTCACCTTTGGTCAATAGTTGTGTTAGTCTGGGTAGACTAGAGGAACAAATTTCATAGATGCGCATATAGATATAAGGAAAAGGTTTATATACAAAAGGAACAGGACATTGAGTCCAGTCCATTTCAAAGTCATAAGTCCGATATTAACCCATATGCCTGAAATCAGTGTATAAAGTCTCCGTCTGACTCACGAAGTCACAGGACAGTGGGTACAGAGTCCCAGCGCTGGCAGGTGTCTCCACATGGCTCCTCGCTTCCCGGGCTCAGGGTCCATCAACAGCAGAAGCAACTCATCACTGGCAGAGGTCTGGCTCCATCAGGGCAAAGCCATGTGGGCTCTCCGCCAGCTCCTCCAGCTTCTCGGACACTGCTATCTTGTCTTGTCTGTGATTCATCGTCTCTTCCACTAACTCCCATCCACTGGGGAACATAGATTCTCATCTTCACGAGGGAAATATCGTGAGATTTCCCAGAAGTCTCAGGAGAAAGCCATGCCCATATAGAGGCCTCGCTGGCTACTCGAGGGCTATCTCCAGATTAACAGGCTAGACTCCACCCCTACGTTTCAATCGTAACATTAACATAAGCACATGACTGCCACAATAGTGCTCAATGTATAAAATCTATTCTTGAGATATTCCCTGAATTCAGACGGGATATACCCAAGGTTGTATTTTTCTTCTCTGGATTTGTTTTAATGTTCTTCAACTTCAATTTGCATCTGAGCAATGGAGGTTACGTTCTGACCTAAGCCCCTGCCCTTGTTCTGGCTGCTATTGAACTTCTCCATTGTCTCTTCCCAAAGATATAGTTGATTTGATTCTGATGTAGTCCATCCTGTGAGCTCCCTGTGTACAGTCACCATGGATGTAGGATAAAGATATTTGCTATGAATACTTCCCCGATCTTGCAAAATTCTATCACGTGATCTCCAGTGCTCGTTCTATCACTAAAGACATATTTTCCAGCGACCAACCCATCTTTGTTCCCAACTTTTCCATTCCAATCACCTGTCATTACCAGTGTATCTTGATTGCACATGTAACCAATTTCAGACTAGAGAAGTCAATAAGAATCTTCTATGTCTTCACCTTTGGCATGAGCGGTTGGTGTGCAAATGTAAGCAATAGTCAAGCTAAATGGTGCTCCGGTTAGTATCTGGCATACAGATAATATCCCATCACTGAAGGTGGTATACTTCAGGATCGATCTTGGAATTTAGTGTTTGATGATGAAAGTGATGTGATGCCATGCCTCTTTAATTTGTCATGCCCGGTGTACTAGATCAATGTTATCAGAGTCAACATAGCCAATGTCAGTCCATGTCACCTGTCTAATCCTTAAGATATTGGTCCTTTCCTGTTCCATTTGGTTTCAGAAGACTTCCAATTTTCCTAAATTCACAGTTCACACAGTCCATGTTCTAACTAGTAATGGACCTTTGCAGCTTTGTGGTCTCACTTTAAATCATGTGACGTCAGCAATTGAAGGTCCCCAAAGCTTTATTACACCCACCTTATGAACTCCAACTCTACGTTAAGGAGACAGCTCTTTCCAAGTTATATTTTCCATAGCATCCAACCTGAAGGCTTCATCTGCCAGCACTGTACAAAGATGCAGACCAGGGCAAGCATCCATAGAGCTATAGGTTTAGGGGTGGCACTGTGGCTTTGAAGTTGGACTGATAGCTACCACTTCTGTGATTCAAATTCACCAGCCACTCCTCGGGAAAAAAACAAGGAAGGCTCTTTGGTACCATAAAGACTGGCAGTTTGGGGAAGGTTCCTTAGGGTCGTTGTGAATCAGAATCAACTTGATGGCAGTGGAGTTATTTATATCGACTTACTATGTGTCTACATTTCTCTGTGTGTGGTTTATTGATAAAATAAAGAAATTGAAATTGGATCCAAATATGAAACTAAACAATAGGTAAGATTTCTTTCCCACTCTTATACAGTGTCTTATTCTACTTCTCTTTGCTTCCAAACTTTGCTCCCTCCAACATGGAAGCTCACACCTTTGGATCTTTGCTGAGACTATCTCCTGAGCTTAGGAACCTCTTCCATGCTTCAAGACCTGAACAAAATGCCAATGTGTTTACCGAAGCTGCCCTTGTTAGAATCCCTCCGTTCAGACTTCTGTTAGGATTTGCTCCCTGTGAGCAGAGGCCAGACCCTGGGTGCTTCTGCATCCCTACCCCAGCCCTTGGCATGGAACTGGGGCTCAGTAACCGGATGTGGCATTGAATTTTCTGAGCTTGCCATGACCAGAAAAGAAATGGATGGAGGAGGCCTGGGGGACCCAGCAGCCCGGGAGAAGGAAAGAACAGAGAGGCAGAAACAAAACATGCTGCAGAAAGGGTTCTCTCTTCCAGGACATGCTGATCATCAAAAGGGACAGATGTGGACCGGCGTATCCAGCGTGACCCTGGCAATGGTCCTTGGCGAGGGGATGAGGCAGGGCACAGATGCCAAAGCTAAAAACAACAGCGTGGGACAAAGGCACCTGTTTCCCTGAATTCAGCTCAGAGCCACTTGGCACGGTGATCGGGTGCCTCACCTGGCTGCTGCCTGACCTAGGGGACTGGTTTGCTCTCCTCGGGCCAAAGGCACCTCAGACAGCTCTGTGGAAATTGGCAGAATAAATCAGAAGGACAAATCCTCCCATGGTGTTGCCACCCCTGCAGGAGAAATGATGGAGACGAGAGGGAGACGGATAGGATGGCAAAGTCGATCTGAATTGCCGCAGAACGCCCATGGGGCCTAAAACTTCTGGGTGATGGAGAATCAACACGGCACCAGTCTCCCTGGGAAAGGGGTTACAAACTGAGAGCAAGGAGGGAAGGGAAGCAAATGGCTTTTTATAGCCCCTAATATCTCTTGTGACAGCAGTCTGTGCAGCTTCCCTGAGCTGGGACGCCCGGAAGATGAATGAGTTCGCCTCTCCGTTAAATACCATGACGCAGAGCACTGGGGAGAGTGAAGAATGGGTTGCAGGCTTACATCTGAGGCTCCATCTCTTTCCTCCTAATTAAGGAAAAGCCCACAAAAACAACTCCCACTTGGCCTCCTTGCCTATCCCACCCACACCAGCACACCACACATACACACACACCCCACCATCACGTACAATCTCAGGACAACAGGTAGCCCACTGAGTGACAAAGACCACCTCCAGTCCCAGCACTCAGCACACAGCCAGTCCAGAGGAGGCCCATCCCCAATCCGGCCCATCAGTGAGGCCAGGACCACACTAACTAGGTCAATAACCTACTTCAAGATCCATTAAGCAGAAACCTATCATCTTGAGAAGCCGGTAGCATTTCCCATTAAGAGAGATGACCAGGGATTGCCTGCTGCCACTGGTACAAAAGGCTCTGCTTGTGGATGAGACTCCAGTCGCTCCGACAAGCCGAACCACGCACACACATGGCAACAAAGGAAGAGAAGCACATGAACACCATTCTTCCTCCTGTGGGATTTATGAACAGAGAACCCAGGGGACAGGTTCTTGGCCTTGGCTATTGACCATTGAGCTAACTGCAGAGCTTCAGGAACTCTGATGCCTGAGCGACAGGCCAATTAGGAAACAAAGTCATGCCTGAAAGGGTCATTTTAATGTAGCGTGCCGACAGAGGGCATACTTGAGCACTCCTTAACAAGCTAAAGACATGGATAACTGGAAACACTGTAGTGGTGCTGCGCGTCGGAGAATTCAAAGACTCAAGTCATAGGGAAATAGGTACATTCAGCCAGATCCAAGACCGAAGTATGAAAACTGATTGCGTGCTTATAGATTAGTAGCAATAAGGTGGGAAAGGGAAGTTTATAGGAATTTCATTCACAGTAGCACACATAAAAACTTTTTTAAAAATCATAGCATGCTAGGAATAAATCAAGGAACAGTTATCGAAGAGCTGCACACACACTCGGTGAAAACTACAGAACATCATTGAAATAAGCTAAAGAACACCTAAATAAAGAGAGGCCTTCTATGTTTGCTTTGGAGCGATCGATGTTGCTAAGCTATCACTTTTCCTCCCACGGATCGATTGATTCAATGCAGTCCCAATCAAAACCCCAGCAGGCTTCTTTTGTGAAGACAGACAAAGCAAAACCAACCCTTCGCTGCTGAGTCGATTGAACTCCTGGAGATCCGACAGGACAGAGTAGGACTGCTCCTTGGGGGTTCAGAAACAGAGAGAAGGGTGTAGAGACCACATCTGACCTCTGCGGCCACAGACGGGAAGAGAAGACTCATTCTCCATCAGCCCCGGTTAAGGACCAGGCTGCAGAGGTCAGACCTGCCTCCATCCTCCATCGGTCTTCACCCTATGCCGACCCTGGCCTTCCTTCCCAGGACACTTGACTTCACTGCTGGGTTTGATCATTTGGCACCGTGGCCACAAAGAACTCACAGACCAAATTCACCTCGATCGGGGTTGACACATTGTCCCAATGCAAGATCAGCAAACATGAAGGAGGCAGCCATTGAACCCAGCCACCTCTCCTCCGCCAGCAGCCAAGTCTCTCTCTGGGTGATTCTCCCAGCCACAAGGTCCCGTGGCCTCTGCCTCTGGGGGTCAGGAAGCCAACCCCTGTGCCTCAAAGACTCATCATCCCAGGCCTGCTGCTCTGCTCAGTCTCGTGGCCTCCTTGCCTCAAACGTTGAGCCCTGCTGCCTCACATGCTCTGCAGTGGCCCATCTTCCTCAGTGGCCCCTGGACATTGTCTCTGTCTTTTCACACTTCTGAGATGATTCTCTTACACAGGAGAATGTCAACTGAAACCGATCAGTGTTTTGAATCCCGCTATGCGTGTTCCTGGGAATAGGCAGCATCAACTTTCTCCTGGAGAGTGACTGGTGGTTTCAAACTACTGACCTCGTGGTTGGCAGTCTAATGGGCAACCCACTGGAGGCCACCAAGGCTCCTGAGACCAGACTAGAAGAACCATATGAAGAAATTCCACTGCACGGCAAACTCCGGACAAAGAAACCCACTGCTGTCGAGTCCGCCTGGCACCCTGTTGAATTGCCTGCATGGGTTTCTGAGACTAACTCTGTAAGGGAGTGGTCGATGGTTTCAAACTGCGGGCCTTCTGGTTTGCAGCCCAATGTGTCACCCATGACACCGCCAGGGCTCCTTCACCCCAGAGATTGCAAATCTATCTGCGGATAGACAGCCTCACCTTCCTCCTGTAGAATGGCTGGTGAGTTTGAACAGCCCACCTTGCCACTAATCACTCTACTCCTATCCCACAGCACCACCAGAGCTCAGACTATCAATAAGCAGGCTCAAAAATTAACATGGGAGCGTGACCCTGCATCTCCCCGAATGCACCGCTCTTCCTCCTCCTGTAGCGGCCCGGGGTGACCTGCCAAAATGGTTCACTACTCACTTGACCCAGAAAACCCTACATAACCCTGCAAATCCAAAAGATCGAACTGCAAGGTCCACTTCAAGAACACCCGTGAAACTGCCCAAGTCATCAAAGGCATGCATATCCGGAAAGTCACCACATACTTGAAAGATGTCACTTTGCAGAAGCAGTGTGGACGCTTCCGACGTTACAGCGGTGGCGTCATTAGGTGCCCAGGCCAAACAGTGGGATTGGCTCCACGGTCGATGGCCCACAAAGAGTGTGGAATTTTTGCTTCCTATGCTTAAAAATGCAGAAAGTAATGCTGAGCATAAGGGTTTCGATGTGGATTCTCTGGTCAATGAGCACATCCAGTGAACAAAGCCCCCAAGATGCACCGCCGGACTTACAGGGCTCACGGTCGGATCAACTCATGCATGAGCTCCCCCTGCCACACTGAGATGATCCTCCCGGAAAAGGAACCCATTGTTCCTAAAACAGAAGCGGAGGTCACACAGAAGGAAAAGATTTCCCAGGAGAAGCTGAAGAAGCAAAAACTCATGGCTCGGGAATAAATTAGGTTTAAAATAATATAAGTCAATAACAGTTAAAAAAAATTAACATGGGAATACAGAGAGTCTAAAACTGCCTGAATAGGCTTGAAGGACGAACTTGGCAGCCCTACACTGGCTGATTTTAAGACTTCTCACAAGACTCAGTATCAAGGCTGCAATAATCAGTGCCCTGCTCCTCAGTGAAAGCATGGAGCTGGGTCAAGATCAGTGGCCTGGAACAACATGTCCGTAAACGCAGGTGGGCTACGGCTACTGTGGTGGGTCTTTGTTGGCTTGCCTGTTTTCCCAAGGGAAGGACCATCTTTTCATACATGGCATTGGAACAACTGGATAGTTTTATGAAAATGGTACTCTTTCTCACATGCCAAGAGCAAGAATGTACTTGAAGTTGAACGAGGACCCAAACATTAAACTTCTAGAAGAATGTGTAGCATAAATAGTGGAGATTGTAGAATAGGCAACCCTTTCTTAAGGGCACAGCAGAAAATCATGAATTCCAAAAGAGGTCTTCCCCCAAAAGACAATATACACTTAGGATTTTCATTCATGAGGCTTTCCATAGTTTCAAGGAATAGCTGTCTCCCACGTTATGTTTTCTGTTCTGAAGCATGCACATGGTGTGTCTCTTCTGACAACACCATAAAATATATCGCTAAAATGCAGGCAAATAAAATACAGCAATATGTTTTGAAGGTGTCTAACATAAGCAAACAGGGATGTGTGCAAAGGTAATTGCATGTGCTTTATGCATTTCCCATGCTAAGAGCTAATAGATGTACAAGACTAGTAGGAAGTTAACTATATAGAACTTTGGTAGACAACATGAAAGGCAGGGTTTGAACATGGTGCTACAGCATACATTGCTGGATGGTAAAAGAGAAATCTCAAGGAGCTCAGTGTGTCCTGGTTTCATTTCTGTAACTGCTCAAGGGGCTTTCAGAACTTCATAAATGATTCCACTTCACAGAATTGCACTTAGTACAGCTAGCCAATGTAATAAGACAGGAGAAAGCAATAAGTATTAAAAAAGAAAACTATCTTTGAAATACGGGTGCATAAAAATGCTATAAAATCTGCAAAGAGGCCTGAGCCCCGGGGGCGTAGTGGTTGTGTGCGGGACTGCGGCCCACTGGGATGGAGGTTCGATTCCAGCTCCACGGAGCAAAGGCTGGGCCTCCTATTCCCACCACCTGAGGGCAGTGATGCCCAAAAATAAATAAATAAATAGATAGATAGATAGATAGATAGATAAAGTCTGCAAAGAATAACTAAAATTAATATGTGTTTTGGTAAGATTACAGGTAATGAGTGGATTTGCAAAAACCCTTATTTCTGTATAAGAGAAGGAAAATGTTGGAAAATGAAACCAAAAGAGCACACTCCTTGCTTCTGCTTCAGGTTCTGGTGCAGTAATTCACTCCTAACTTATTCTCCTCTTATAAATAATTAGAAAATTTGGAAAATATAAAATCCTACTTTGGGCATTAAACAGCAGGCAGCATCAAGCGGATGGAAGGGAAGCAAGATGACGAGTCCTTCGATTACCTTGCACTTCTCGCTGAATGAACTTTCAGGACCATAGCACGGACAGAAGAAGTCCAAGCCAGGAACAGCAGTCTTCCTGCATTGAGGAGAGAGAGATCAGATGAAAACTCAAGGGACGGGGCTCAAGGAGAAAATATTTGAAAACGAAGATGGCAACATGTGTACAAATATGCTTGATACAAATGATGTATCGAATGTTATAAGAGCTGTAAGAGACCCCAATAAGGTTATTGGAGGGGGGGGGGGTGGAATTCAAGGAACAGAGACTCAGGAAGAAGAAAACTTACCAGAGGAAGAGTTCCATGTCTGTATTTAATGGGATTTCCCTTAAGCCATCAGTTGAGGGCATGCACTGAGGAGTGTGGCTCTGGAGCTAAGGGAAGAGACCCAAGCTAGCAAATGAGATATTGTGGCAAAACACATGGACAAGAAGACCAGAGACCTAGGCTGAGGGAGAAGGTAGGAAAGGGAGGAAAGGCCGGCCACAGGGAAGAGGAAATAGCCCGAAGCCTACGTGGCGTGAGACAGCATTTAGTCAAAATCATCAGACAGTGGGTTTGGTAACGGGACCCAAGGGGTCCATGGATTTCATGGGAACACTGAACTTGAATTGCCTTCACACTTTTTATAAAAAACAAAAGATTCGCAAATTCCAACTCGTTGGCTCCTGATTTTCTGAACGCGAACAAAATCTCACCAAAAAGATGGACAAGTACTGATAGGCAGTGGATATGTGCAATGCCGTTATCAGGAGACACGAGCTCAGAGGAGCCTCAGCTGGGTAGAATACCTAGAAGTTTTTGTAAACAAAGACGTGCTTCCCCTTCGATGTCTGAGGAAGATTCGTTTTCCAACAGGGACTAAAAGTTTATGTTTGTAACTCCCAGCAAAAAAAAAAAAAAAGTTCAAGCCCAGACAACTTCACGGGTGAGTTCAATCCACCACTCAGAGAAGAGCTGGAATCAATTCTCTTCCTCAAACTGTCCCAGAGTATAGAAAAGAGTGGAAAACTGAAATTCATTTTATAAAGTGAGCATCACCCACATACTAAAATCAAACAGAGCTATCACTAAAAAAAAAAAGAATTAGACCAATACCCTTCTGAACTTAGATACAAAAAAAGGCTCAACAAAATCCCAGCCAAGAGAATCCATTAATACATCAAATAATAATACATCACGACCAAGTAGGATTTGTACTCTATATGCAAGGATGTTTTATCATGTGAAAAACAATCAATGTAACCCATCAAATAAATAAAACAAAGGAAAGGAATGACACGATCATAGCAACTAATGCAGAAAAGATATCTGACAAATCTAACACCCATTCCTGATTTTTTAAAGCACTCAAGAAAGTAAAAATAGAAGAAAAATACCTCAACATAATAAAGAGAATATGTACAAACCAACAGCCAACATTACTCTCCTTCGAGGGAAACTGGAAGCATTCTAAAATCAATGGAATTCAGAATGTTATAGGATGCCTAGTGGGGCTCACTCAAGGGCAATGCAGCAGCAAGGAATTATTAATCCTGAATGAAGGTCAAACATGATGGTGGGACAAGAGGAAAGTAAGGAGGAAATAGAAGAATAAAAGCAAAAGGCAAAGGACATTTATGTAGGCCTAAATACAGGCAGGTGCATGTGTAAATATATATAATGAGAGGGTAATAGAACTATGTACTCAAATCTATGTGTTACGAATTAAGTTTGCAGATGGCCATTGGTCCTCAACTCAAGTACTCCCTTAACATGAGAACACTTTGTTCTAACAATCCAGCATTCTGTGATGCACACCTTTCACACACAATCGCTGAAGACAAAATAGGTACATAAGCAAATGTGGGAAAGAAAGCTAACAGCGTCCAGCTATCAAAAGATATAGCATCTTGGGTCTTAAAGATTTGAAGATAAACAAGGGGCCATCTAGCTCAGAAGCAACAAAGCCCACATGGAAGAAGTACACCAGCCTGTGTGATCACAAAGTATTGATAGGATCAAGCATCCGGCATGTATACCCAAGGTGGGGGGGGGTGCAATGGATTGAAGACCCAATGCCCATCTGTAGACAATTGGACATCCCTTCATAGAAAGGTCATCGGGAAGAGATGAGTCAATCAGGGTGCAGTATAGCACCAATGAAACACACAACTTTCCTAGGGGAAAGTTTTCATGCACACTGCTACAGATAAGAGCCCAAAACACAGGGAATTCAGGATAGATAAAGCCCTCATGGTCAACAAGGAGAGTAGAGATACCAGGAAGATTAGAGGAGGGTAGGGGGAGAAAAGAGGGATCAATCACAAGGATCGATCTATAGCCCCCTCCCAGGGGGGCAAATAATGGAAAAGTAGGTGAAGGGTCACAGAAGACCATATAAGATATGGAATAAAATAATCCAAAACTTATCAAGGATTCATGAGGAAGGGCAGGGGAAAAATGGGGAGCTGATATCAGGGCCTCAAGTGGGAAAAGAATGCTTTGAAAATGATGATGACAGCATATGTACAATGACACATTGGAGGAATGTATGGATTGTGATAAGAGATGTAAAAGCCCCCAATAAAAGTATTTTTAAAACATTTTTAAAAGATCAATGGGCGTATCTTACACCATCCAATGTATGGGTTCACCTACAATTCTGTTATTCATTCCCCTCAGTGGGGTTACATAGTCATCATTGCTATCAGTTCCCTGATTCTCCTCACTTCCACTCTCTTCTACTATTCTCAAGAAATCATTACTCCCATTACTATTTCTGAAGAGTTTTTCAATTTTGGATTTCATGCATCAGAAAATCTTAATTACACAGATGAACATATACAGGTTTCACGGGATTAATGAGGTGAAACAAAATAATAATATATAATTATAAGGGTTCCTGGGGGTAAAGTGGGGGAGGGAGGGGATAAAGTGAAGGAGATATCAAAGAGTTCAAGAAAAAAAGAAAATGTTTTGATGGTGGCAGCAGCTGTACAATTATACTTGAGCTAAATGAATTAAAGATTGTTGTAATATGCATAAGAACCCCCAATAAAATGGTGAAGGTTTTTGAGTGGGTAATACCTCAGTTCTTGGCTCCCCACAAGAAAGAATTCATGGCGAAGCCTGGTTTGTAAACCAAGAGGGTTTTTAAGAAGGATAGTAGAAATTTCAGGTTTTACAGTCTCAAAAGGGTGCCTACTATTTCAGAGAAGCATGCCAAAATAAGTGGAAGCCATGCTGGGACTCACAAATGGACAAGAACAACCTCGGACTGCACACCCACATATGCGAATTGAGGCCAAAGAGAGAGCAGCACTGAAGGAATGGGGGCTGGGAGTGGAGGAGAGTAAGTAAGGAGAGAGAGAGAGAGAGAGAGAGAGAGGCCATGGGCCCCAAATAGGCCTGGCTTAAACACATATAGGTCCCAAGCAGTCCCGGAGTGGGCACTCAGGGGGCCCGCTTATATGGCCCATGTGAGTCTCACACATCCACCTGTCTCTTACCAGGAGCAGAATAAAAAGAGAGTGACCTTCCAGCAGCCAGAATATTTAAAGCCTCTGGCTGGGGAGGCATGGTTGATGGTATTAGTCAACCTCACTGGCTGCCTTAAGTCCACCTGGGTCTAGTTTGAGCCAGGTGTACCGCCCACCTGACTTAGGGCCAGAATTGGAGCAGGCCAGTTCAGGGGTCTTATGGGTGGCTGATGCTCTCCTGATTCTTTCCCAACCCCCTCTAGGGGGGCCTGTACAGGCATGGTAGATCCCTGTATCTAACAAAATGATTTTTAAAAATCAATTGAATTCCTTTCTGCTAACAAAGAAAGTTCTGAAAAGGAAGTCAGGAAGACTATTGCATTTACAATAGCTATTCAAAGGGTAAAATACTGAGGAATGAAACATCTGTCCAAAGAAACTGCAAAAATTCTACTACAAGAAATCAAAAGAGACCTCCATGAATGAAAGAATATACCATGCTCTTGAATAGGAAGCGTTTTCCATGTAAAAAAGGGTCAATAATTACCCACCTTACAGATATAATACAATCACAATCCAGATTCCAATATCTCTTGAAAGAGGTTCAAAAACTTACCACTAACTCTATATGCAGAGGAAAGAGACACAGAATAAGTCAAGCACTACTGAAGAAGAACAAAGTAGAAGACTTCTGACTTTTAAAAAAAAAATCTCAAAGTCAATTCTACAGCCACGGTAGTCAAAAGAGCATGGTGCTGGGATAAAGGCAGGCACATAGACCAACGGAACAGACTTAACATGTTCAATGGGAAATTATTTCTTTAACAAAAGGGACCAGCAATACTGGCTATCCATTCTCAGAAGAATGAAACATAGTCCATATCTCACACCACATACCAAAACAAACTCAAAGTAGACCAAAGCTGTACATCTGAAGTCTACAATTATTTTATTGAAGTCATCAATAAAAAAAATAGGAACAAACTTAAGGGTTCCAACACAATGCATAAACACATATCAATATAATGAAAAGTGCTCTCACAACAGAAGATAAAATGATGGGGGCTTCCTGAAAATTAGACATGAGTGTGCATCCAAAGTTTTCACCAAAAGAGTTACAAGAGAACCCACAGACTGGTGGAGTCGGGTATTTGGCTATTACATATCAAATAAGGGACTTTTCTCAACAACACCCAAAAAACTTCTATACCTCAATGAGAAAAAGATAAATAATCCATTTTTAAATGGGCGGAAAACATAAGGTGGCCAGCCAACAAATATCTGAAGAAATATGCACGATCATTAGCCACAGGGGAGTCATAAATCAAAACAACAGTTAGATATCATCTCACCTCAACATCAACAAGTGATGGAGAGGGAGCAAAGCTTCTGGAACTATCACATGCTACTAGTACGACAATAAAATGATACAACCACTGAAAATCCTGTAGTGCATTTCCTCAAACAACTGGAAATAAAACTACATGTGACTCAGCAACCTCTTTACTTGGGATACAGCTAGATAAATAAGAGGTTGGCCATGAATAGAGCCAGGCACACCCATGTCCTTCAAAACCCTGTCCACAATAGCACAAGTATCTGCACGACTTAATGTCCATCAGTGGATAGATAAAATTAAGTACCTACACACAATGGATTACATGCAGTGTTCAAGAAGAACGATGCATCTGTCTGATAACATGGATGGACCTGAAGAACATTATGTTGAGTGCATCTATCCAATCACAAAGGGACAGGCATACAAAAAGTCAAGAAAAGAATTTCACTCTAAAGAAAAATGTTCTTTGACATTTACCAGAGAGGAGAAGGGAAGGGGGGGGTGCGGGGAGGAGCCACAGGCTAGAAGGTAGATGAGTGTTCACTTAGGTGGAGAGGAAGTTCATGTACAATAAGAAGTAGGGAAGGAACGATGGAAGGGTTTCATGAGTTAAAAGCAACAGAGTCAATAGTGCCGTAGCGGCGCTTCTGTGAGTAAATGCTTGGATGGACCTGTGAGCTGAACAGGTGTGGAAGAGGGGTGGGGGAGCATGTCAACAGATACACACAGGTTTGACAAAGGATATGTGTACATGTATCCCCCTTTGCTGACTCTATATGAATGTAGTCGGGAGCATGCAGGAATCAAGATTATGGAAAGTTCTTAGATGTAATAACACACCTGAGGCAATGATCCACTAGACCTGAGGACTCCGGACGATCATCTAGGGGACACCAAGGTCAACTGGAATAACAGAGCTCGCAAAGACAGTGTTCTTACTTTGGTGAGTGATGACTGGAGTCTTAAAAGCTGTGAGCAGACATCTAGAGACCCAATATTGGTCTCTCCCTGTGTCAATCACCTAAGCTGGTGTCAATTTGAGGATTAAGAGTATATGGGGTGAAGGCCCTACGGGGACAACAATGGAGATGCAGAGTTAGGAGTGTACCCTGTCTGACCTCACCACACCAGGGCAAAACACTAAGGGTGTGCAACAGAGCAGCAGGGGAACAGAGCATGGAGGTCCCCAGGGAGTGCCAAGTTTATACTTTGGGGCCAGGGTTTGACACCCCACTGGACTCAACTGGGGACACTTCTGGAGGTCAATGATTGAACTAATAGGGCAGACCTTGAACTATTTACAGGTTTTTATTTTGTTATTTTTTTTTTACTTATTTATATATTTTTCCTGGACACTGGGTTTTTTGGTTGTTGTTGTCATCATTTTGTTTTCTTTGGTCACTTCATCTTATGACGTCTTGAGGGTTTTTCGTACATATTATTATCTTTGTGAGTCTATCTAGATAAGAAAGGCTGGATGAACTGTCTGGAGGAGAAAACAACAGAACTGATGGTTCCAGGGGGACATGGGAGATGAGGAGATGAGGGAAAGCAGGTGATTTTAACCAACCCAGGGATAAGGGAATAAGTGATTCAAAATCAATGACAAGGTGGGTATGAGAGGCCTGATAGGAATTGATCAAGAGTAATGTAACAGAGAGAAATTACTGAAACCCAAATGAAGGCTAAGCATGATAGTGGGACAAGAGGAAAGTAAAAGGAAATAGAAGAAAGAACTGAGGGGTAAAGGGCATGTGTAGAGGTCTAAATACAGGCATGTACATAGGTGCATTTATTTATATCTGACAATGGGGAAATAGATCAATGAGCATATACTTACAGGGTTAGTATTAAGACAGCAGATGGGCATTGGACCTCCAATCAAGTATTTTCTCAATGCAAGAACACTTTGTTCTATTAACTTGGCATTCCGTGATGCTCACCTTCCCAACGTGATCACTGAAGACAAATGTGTGCATAAGCAAAAGTGGTGAAGAAAGCTGATGGTGCCCAGCTATCAAAAAATATAGCATCTGGGGTCTTAAAGACTTGAAAGTAAGCAAGCAGCCATCTAGCTCGGAAGCAACAAAGCCCACATTGAAGAAGCACACCAGACTGTTAGACCAGCAGGTGTTGAAGTTATCAGATATCAAAGAACTAAAAATCATAACATTGCATGCCTGCCTTTCTGATATGATCGCTGATGACAAATGTGTGCATTAGCATATGTGGCAAAGAAAGCTGATGGTGCCCAGCTATCAAAAGATACAGTGTCTGGGGTCTTAAAGACTTGAAGGTAAATAAGTGGCCATCTAGCTCAGAAGCAACAAAACCCACATGGAAAAAGCACACCAGCCTGTGTGACCATGAGGCATCAAAGGGATCAGGTATCAGGCATCAAAGAACTAAAAATTGTATCATTATAAATGAGGGGGAGTACAGATTGGGAAGTCAAAGCCCATCAGTGGGTGAAGCAACATCCCCTTACAGAAGAGTTGCGGGGAGCAGACCAGCCAGAATACAGTGTAGCAACAATGAACTATGCAACCGTTCTCTAGTTTTTAAAAGCTTTCTCCCTCTCCCCCACCCTCATCATGATCCCAAGTCTATCTTACAAACCTGGCTAGACCAGGGGATGTACACCAGTGCAGACAGGAGCTGGAAACATGGGGAATCCAGAACAGATGATCCCTTCAGGACAAGTGGTGATAGTGATGATATCGGGAGGGTGGAGGGAAGGCAGAGTAGAGAGTGGGAACCAAATGTAAGGATCTACATATAACCTCCTCCCTGGGGTACAGACAACAGGGAAGTGGGTGAAGGGACACATTGGACAGTGTACAATATGACAAAATAATGATAATTTGTAAATTATCAGGGTTCGTGAGGGAGGGGTAGAGGGGAGGGAGGGGAAATATGAGGAGCTGATACCAAGGGCTTAAGTAGAAGGAGGATGTTTTGAGAATGGTGATGGCAACAAATGTAAAAATATGGTTTGCATACAATAAGTGTATGGATTGATTGTGATCAGAGCTGTATGAGCCCCCAATAAAATGATTTTTAATTTTTTTTAAGGAGTGTAGGGGTGGAAGCTAACCTGTCAATCTGGAGATAGCCAGTGAGATCTCTGTGTAGGCGTGACCTTCTCCTGAGACTTGTGGGAAATGTGGTCATTCCTTCTTGGAGGCAGAGACACTGTCTCTTTCGGTTCACTTCCTTAGAGACTGTCTATTGACAAGGCTGACTTCCTGTGAGATATCCCTGAAGAGAAGTCACATGGATCTACCATAGTGCTCTGAGCTGGACAAGCCACATGGATGCAACCTGACCTCTGAAGCCGGAGAAGACCCAGCCAGGACTGAGATGTTTACAACGCTACTGGATCCAAAGATGTTCTACCCATCTGGCTTGTGATCGGCTCACATTCAGCATCATTGCACGTGTTTTGTGAATCTGAAGACTTTACAGACTGGTATCAGACCTATGGGCTAATATCAGACTTGTGGGCTTAGACTGGGCTGGGCTGGGATGTTTTCTTAGTGTACAGTTGCTCTAGTATAGAAACCTCTTTCTTACACCCATGAGAGTTTCTATGTGTTTCTCTAGTTTACCCAGACTGACACACTTCCCATCTGGAGAAAGAAGGGTGATGAAAATGGAAAGACACATGGACACATGTATCCCACCAATGGACCAATACATCACACACATTTCCGTTTCCACCTCCCCGAGGTCAGGAGAAATAGACCAGGGATAAGAACTCTTAAAGGTCTGTTGGATATTTAAAATATCATTCATAGGACTGAGCCCCGGTGGCGTAGTGGTTGTGCGCAGGACTGCGGCCCACTGGGACGGAGGTTCAATTCCAGCAGTGGGGCTGGGCCTCCTACTCCCACCACCAGAGAGCAGTGATGCCCAAAAAACAAAAAACAACAAAAACAACAAAAAAATATATCATTCATAGGCCATGCTGACCAAACATTCAATGATCTCATGTGATGGCTGAGGTTAACTACTACTGATGATTTTCCAGGCCTTAAGTGAGCTGAGGGCTCAGTGTGCCCCACCCCTGACCGAGCCTGTACACCTGCTACCATCATTAGCCTCTTTGAAAGGGATCGCATCAGAAGATCCTAAAGAGAGTAGGAGGTAAAAGGGGGGATAGAACTAAAACCAGAAAAGAGATCAGGCTTGACCATGGGATATCCGCCCACAGGGTGCAGTATAGCACGGATGAAACACACAGCATCCCTCTAGTTCTTTAATGCTTCTTCCTTCCACCCTACCCCCCACTCTCATGACCCCAGTTCTGCTTGACAAACCCAGCTAGTTCAGCGCATGTACACTGATACAGATAAGAGTTCTCAACACATGGAATCCAGCACAGATAAACCCACCAGGCACAGTAACAGGAGCAGTGATACCATAAAGGTAGGGGGAGGTGGGCAGAGAAGGAGAAAAGGGGAAACTGATTGCAAGGATCGATGCATAACCCACCTCCGAAAGGGGATGAACAACAGAAATGTGGATGAAGGGAGACAGCGAATGATGTAAGATATGAAAATAATAATAATGTATGATTTATCAAGGGTTCATGAGGGTAAGAGGGAGAGAAAAAAAGAGGAGCTGATACCAAGGACTCAAGTAAAAAGAACATGTTTTGAGGGCTGAGCCCTGGTGGCGTAAGTGGTTGAGTGTGGGACTGCAGCCTGCGGGCTTAGTGGTTCAAATCCAGCAGCGGCTCTCAAGAGCAGTGCTGGGAAGCTCCCCCAACCACCAGGGGCAGTGAGGCTCACAAAAAAAAAACAAAAAAAAAAAACATGTTTTGAAAATGGTGATGACAACATATGTACAAATGATGTGTGGATTGTTTTAAGAGCTGTCAGAGTCCCCGATAAAATGATAGATAGATAGATAGATAGATAGATAGATAGATAGATAGATAGATAGATAGATCAGGCTTATTGGTCTGAAAAGACTCATAGGATCCCTGAGACTGTCACGCCCTTCAAGTTGTGGACAGAACACCCCCCAACGTTAAAATAATCATCAGCTGAGATCAAAAGGGTAACATTTATCCAAGGAAGCACTTGGAGAAACCAAAATAGGCAGAGATGCATTGCGGGGATTGAAACAGATGAACTGAGACGAGAACGCACAAGTGTCAAATGTAACACTGTTGATCCTCTCTATATAAAGGTTCACCTAAGTCACAATAAAAAGTGGTTTCGTGGCAAGTCTGTCTTATTTCCACTTTTGCGTATTTATAACATTTTATGTTTCCGTTTTTGGAAGGGACAAGAAGTTGAACCTGAGAGTCACCATTCACCTTCCTCCATGTTCCCAAGCTTGAGGACCTTGCCTGGGAACCGACCAGCTAACACACAGACCCTCCCTTCCTCCTGATTCTGGGGACCATTTTGCTGCAATAGCCGACATTCCCTGACTGGATCACTGTCCGTAGTTCTCGCTCCTGATCCAGGGAGGAGCTGGTTTAAAATCTCTAGAAAGGGGCGAGGAGACTGTGTTCAGATGGGTGGCGGAGTGTGTCTGCTGAACGCCTCAATTCAGAGGATCTTGGAGCAACTACAGGGACACCCTGATGAGCAGGAAACTCTCAGTGGTCCCAGCTGATCTGGGACCTGGATGGTCTTGCAAAATCCCCCACCCCCTGCTTGCATCACCAGCGAGGGATCTGTCAGAAATCATTCTAGCATCGCAGCGGAAATGAGGCAGAACAGATGTGCGCACAGGGTTTTGGAGAGCAGGAGGCCTAAGAACTCCTCACACCTTACAGATCCAGAGCTGTGCTTTCAAGGAATAATGTATGGGGATGATTATTTCATCTAAAAAGGACGTGTCTGTAGCGTAGAGAGGGCCAGACAGGCGCAGACATGGATGTGCTGTAGGCATGCATATGTATTTTTCCAAACCCTAGGTAATAGAAATGGACGTCATACTTTGCATTTATACAGCAACCATTCCTCCAAGGACCTCAAAGGATTCGGCAGGCATTACTTGATGCACGCTTGCTTCCTGCTTGTAAAACGAAGGCCAGGCAGGGATTACGCTTCCCATTTTATTAGAGAGGAAGCAGAAAACCCCAGGGGGGACATGCATTGGCCAAGGAAAGATCGTGAGTCATTTATTTGCTCAAAACCATGCAGTTGCTGAAATTAGTCCCAAATTGTCCTTCTCTTTGCTGATTTTCACTAACGGCTTTCTAAAGAGGGAAGGATTCGGTTTCTCAGAGTTCTGATTTTGAAGCCAAGTCTCTGATAACAACATCGAAAAGACAGCAGGTAGACATCCTGGTGGAGGCTAGGTTTGAACTAGAGAAGAGATGAGGCCGGAGAGCCCCTCGGAGTCACCCCTGTCCTGCTCTGCAGACACACGGTGTTTGGGAGCAACCAAGACGAGAAAGCAGGCCTACCCTCGCAGCACCAGAAGGGGAAAACACGCATCTGTCATCACCATCACCACTTTCATCACTGCCAGGGAGCGCGGTTTCCGTACGCACGCTATTTATCTTGCAGCTACCATGAGAGCTAGGTATTATTTCCTTCATAAAGATAAGAAGCAGGCCCAGAAAGATTAGACGGCTCATCCACCGTCATCTAACTAACAAGTGTTGACCTGGGGTTTGCGTGAACATGTGATGCTCTGGAGAGCTATGCATATCCACCATGCTGCACAAGGTTTTGCTCTCCCCCGTGGTGGGGGGGGGGGGTTCTCAGAGCCTAGAGATCTGCTCCCACAAATAGGTGAGTGCTAAACTCACTCCTTCTTCCCAGGACAGACCCTGAGTTCTGGTCCCCCCCCCCCTCAGTGTGTCATTGAGTCTGGAGATAACTGAAGCGTTCCCGGTGCCAAGAGCACCCTTTAGTGGGCACCCAAGCCTGTGTTCCATTAGCAGGACAGAAGAGGGAGAGATGACAATATCTGGAAGGGACCCCGGTGTCTTCTTTCCTCCTCTCTTCTGCTCTCACACTGAGCACACATTTCCTGATACAAGAGGCCCAGCCATGGGGGAGCAGTCCACTCGGGATGTGTCTTCTAAAGAAAGCCAGGCACAGTCTAGTCCACAATGATTAAGGAAACGAGCAAGTGAAACTCCCGCAGGGACTGTTTCCCTGGTGTTCCTTCCAGGGTCTGTCCGAGGCACTAGACCATGATGTTGGCAAAGGTTAAGACAATTACAACACCACCCTTAGGAAATGGGGTGGGGAGGGGGCGGGCAGAGAGAGGAATGATCATTTGAGGTTTTTTTAGTGGAAACGGAGGTGTGCACACAGTTAACACTCGTGGCCGCTAACAGAAGGGTTGGACATTTGATCACCAAGCCTGGTGATCCCCTTGTGAACAGTGAGTCCTTCCAACACTCCAGGAAGACACATACAGGGTCACTCTGAGTTAACAGGGATGGCTTTATTGGGCTTTCTAAGTATTTTATAGGCCACCCCTTGCTTTTCCCCACACTGTGGGGTGTATCTATTTCCGCCCCCCCCAATAGCTTTTTTTAAATCATTTTATTGGGGGCTTATCCGACTCTGATCACAACCCATATCTCTATCCATTGTATGCAAAGCACATTTGTGCATACGTTGCCATCATCATTCTCAAAACATATTCTTATCCCCATCCTTCAGATGAGGACAGTGAAGTCTGAAGCTTAAATAGCCGAGACAACATGAGACAAAGCAAGGAAGGATGCGGGCACAGAAATGGGGTGCCCTCACCAATCCACTAAAGTTCATGAGCGTCCCGTGAGCCTGATGCCCCTTCTCTCCGGAAGCCATCATTCCACAGAGGTAGGGATGGGAGTCCCGGGCAGGCAGGGCTGAGGGTTGGGGAAAGGCAGCCTCCAGGAGCTGAGCGAGGCTCTGGTCTCTGGCTGGTGACCTGTGATGGTGTGGAACAGAGCTGTCCACTGCAGCCCGCATGGGAGGAAAAATGGAAATCGGGATTGAAAGATCACGCAGTGGATGTAAGGAAAGACAAGATATGAGTCATCAAGATAAGTAAGCCATATCTGAAAATGTCTAAAGCCAAACACATAAAGTCACACTCATGGCCATCAAGTTCATTCCAACTCAATCATGACTCCAGAGGACCACACAGAAAAGTTCTGGAGGGTTTCCAAAGCTGGAAATCTTTATGGAAGCAGACAGTCACATCTTTCTTCCACGGAGCTTAAACCATTCACTTTTGCGTTAGCAGTCACTGGGGACCCCTTTAAAATGATGGTTCCTGGCTATTAGAAGTTATAGAGTCGGGCTGAGCCCCGGTGGCGTAGTGGTTGAGTGCGGGACTGTGGCCCACTGGCTTGGTGGTTCAAATCCAGCAGCAGTTCTCCAGGAGCAAGGCTGGGCCTCCCATTACCACCAGTGATGCCCCCCCCCCAAAAAAAAAGAAGTTATAGAGTCTGGGGTCTTGAAGACTTGAAGTTAAATAGGTGGCCATCAGAGCAGGGAAGCAACAAAGCCCACATAGGAGAAGCACACCAGCCTCTGTGATCACAAGCTATTGACAGGATCAGGTATCAAGCATTAGAAAACCCCAAACAAACAATCGTATTGATGCGAATGAGGGCCGTCAAGTGGAGACCTAAGCTCATTCATAGACACAAAAGAGTCACAAGGAAGGGATGAGCCAGTCGTGATGCAGGATAGCACTGATGAAAATTACAACGTTCCTCTAATGCTTTAATGCTTCTTCTCCACAGCTATTGTGATCCCAGTTCTACCTTACAAATCCTGCTAGACTGGGATGTATACATGGGTACAGATAAGAGCTCTCAACACACAGAATTCAGGACAGATAAACCCCTCAGGAACAGCAGTAAGAGTAGTAATAACATGAGGGTAGGGGGGAAGGTGGGGAGCGGAGGGAGAAAGGGGGAACGGTTTACAAAAATCACCTTTAACATCCCCCACTTTCCCAAGGACGAAGAACAATAGAAATGTGGGTGAAGGGAGACAGAGGATGATGTACAATATGAAAATAATAATTAATAATTTATCCAGGGCTCATGAAGGGAGGGTGGGGTGGGGAGTTGAGGGAAGGAAAAAAGAGAAGCTGATACCAAGCGCTCAAGTAGAAAGAAAATGCTGTGAAAAGGATAATGGCAACCTATGTACAAATGTGCTTGATACAATTTGATGTATGGATTGTTAGAAGAGCTATAGGAGCCCCCAATAAAATGATTTGTAAAATAAAACAATCAAAATGCCTAGCACATACAGGAAGGAACCCTGGTTAAGCACTCTGACGCTAATCAACAGGACTGGGGAATCAACCATTCCTCAGAGGGAGAGGCCAGGCCATCTGATGCTGGTGTGTTTTCCTGGTTAGGTCCTCGAGTCCACAGTGGCTCTAGGAAGCTGAGCTCCCCGTCCTGTGTCCCAAACTGTAACCCTTTAGAGGAGCAGATCCTCCGGCTTTTCTCCCCTGGAGAGTATCTAAGGAGTTGGGACTTGTGATTTTTCTAGTTAGCAATGAATTGCTTAACCCCTGGGTGACTAGGGAGTCTTCCATGAAGATGACTGTCTAGGAAACCCAGTGAGGCAATTCTACTCCATTCTAGAAGGTGGCATTGAGCTGAAATCAACTCAGAGGCAGAGGTCAACAGAAACACACCAATCATATGTCAAAACTAGAAAGATACAGGTTGAGTTTTAGGGGTGCATGTCATGCAAGATGCCTGCAAAAACATGTCTCCGTGTAATCAACATGAAAGTAATAACGAGTTACTTTGCAATGTGCACGAACTGGAATCAGCTCGGTGGCTGTTGAGTCTCAAGCTTAGGTTGCTTAGGAAAGCTCGTATATTTCTACACTCACACCACAAGGAGCCCCGGTGGCCGTGGTTATGCGCTGGGCTGCAAACCACAAGGTCAACAGTTTGAAACTATCAGCTGGACCAGGGGACAAAGATGAGGTTTTCTATTCCCACAGAGAGCTACAGTCTCAGAAACCCAGCAGGACAGTCCTACTCTGTCCGATATGGTCACTGTGAGTCAGCAGTGACCTGAGGGCAGTCAGTTTACATCATGGCTCGGTTGGGATGAGATTCAACAGCCACATATAGCTAGTGGCCACCTTATTGGACAGTGCAGGTCTCATGAAAGAGTGCATGCAGGAGGCTCAGGAAGCTTGGCTTGGGGTCATGACTAATCACCTCCCTGGGTGGCTGAGAGGGTGATTTCTCCACCCAGACACTCGTGGCTTGGAATTCCAGCCCTACCACATGCCCACTCTGTGTCCTTGGAAGAGTGACTCAGCCCACCTATGTGGTCTCCATTCCCTCGGGTGTAAAATAGACATCACACCCAGCCCTGCCTAGGTTTCCTGAGGATGGAAGGAGGTTCTCAGAAGAGTTGTGGCCACATCAAAAGAAAACAAAACAAAACAAAATAACTTCTCACCATGGAGTCATACTATAGCCTTCTATATTGCAAAGTGGAACTGTTGCCGGAGTTGTCTCGGCTGGAAGTTGTATGGAGCATAAGGAATCTTTGTGGAACTTACAATACAGGAACAATGGAGGGGAGGGCACAGAACCTTGCCGTGTTCCCTTCTGCTGTGCATATGCTTGCTGTGGGTTGGGACTGACTGGAAGGCACTGAACAACAACAACAACAATCCTTATGTAAGCAGTGGTCCAGACCTTTTGCAGAACCAGCGAATGAGATTGGATCTACAAACTAACAAGTCACGGTGGTCCTGAGAGAACAGGGCAGAACTGCTCCTGTGAGTTCCCTAGGCTGTGACTATGAGGATAGAAAGTTGTCTTCCTCCCACAGAGCTGGTGGCGTTGAACAGCTGCTCTTGTGGGTCATAGTGGATCTTAACCACTGTGCCACCAGGACCCCTGCTTGGGACTACCAACCCTTAAATTCAGAGCCACTTGCTCCTGGTCCCACCCCCCAAGGTCTTCAAGGGCACATGATACACAATACCTAGGTCTCTGCTATCATCAGCCTTCTCATGAGGATCAAGCTTCCTACTTTACAGTTCTGCTGTTCAGTGGTCACCTGGGGTGGGGATCCAATTCAGATGCTCGGTCTTCTCTCTGAGCCTCACTTCTGAAGCAGGTGCTGGGCAGAGCTCAGGTCCTGCCTGTTTCTATAGGGGAGAGTTGAAAGATGTTCTTTGGAGGGGAGCATCACTGCCCTCTGGTGGGAGTGGGAGGCCCAGCCTTGCTCCTGGAGGGCTGCTGCTGAATTTGAACCACCAAGCCAGTGGGCCGCAGTCCCACACTCAACCACGACGCCACCGGAGCTCAACCTGAAAGATGGTCACTTATAGTAAAGTGACCAGACATATTGCTTTTGGCAGGACAGTCCCAATTTTAAACAATTTTCCCTGCATCCCATGGCATTTTTTTTTAAGTCCCAATTTTTGCAAAGAATGCATTACAAGCTAGGGAACGGCAGGAGAATGGGAAGGGAATATACCCCCTCTACCTACCCCATTCCCACTCCCAGTCAACGGTGTCCCGCTTTACCAATGTTAAAATCTGGTCACTTTATCCTATGGATAATAAGGAACGGGATGGTGGAAGCATTAACCACCTCCTCTGTTGTCAGTGAGAGAAGCTGATCTCTCTACATGTCTCCACATCACACTCACATGGACTTGAGTCTCAACGGCCTCCACAATCCCCCAGTTATCCTGGGGAGATAGTTATGAGATCATGCCCCAGCCATGAATTGCAGATCTATAAGAAATGCGAGCTGGACTTGTAGCTTGGAGCGAAGCCTGTCCCTTCTCCCAACCTCCAGTGCCAGTTCATAGATATGCTCCCCAGCCCCCATCACCAGGACCACCACCAAACACAGGTATGGCAGCAGGCAGCCCATGTCCCACTGTGCTGGGCCAAGAGAGTCATAGAAAATGGCCTGGTCCAAAGGCCCAACACGTGGAAAATCATGACTCAAGATGCCATACCAGCAAGGGCACTCCCAGGTGCAGCTCAGGGACTTCTCCCATCTGTGGCTCCTGTCCCCCAGAGACCCAGCTGACAAGTTAGAGAAATTCAAAGTGGAAACAGCCGGGTGGCTCAGGTGCCCGTCTCCAGGGAGCCTGGTGGAGAAGAACACTTTCTCAAATTCCTCTCCTGGGGCTTCTCCAATCCCCTGTCTAAATGACTCCAAAGCAGGAGGCCTTTGCTGCTTTTTCCCTGGAGGGCAGGGTTGTCTATGTCTCAACACCTGGATCTCCCCATCCCTGGGAGGCTGGACAGCAGCCCACCATGCTGCTGGTCTTCAAACAGAAGCCCCACAGCAAAGCCCAGCCCCTGCTGCCAGGAATGGCTTCCTCCCAGCAGATCAAGGCTATCTGCAGGGGCCTGGGGCCTCCCATAGGTTGCTGACAACAGGCTCAGACATCAGAGATTGTGAGAATGGCCTAGGGTCAAGCAACGTCTCCCTCTGTTAGACATGGGGCCATCATAAATCAGAGCTCACTCAACGGTCCCAGATAGTACCATGTCCTCCCACTCTCACCAATTAATCAACCCTCACCAAGTGACCCACCCTGGGAAGGAAAGGGCAGGGGAGATGAAATGAGTGGCCAACCAGAAGAAGATTCCAGGCCATCACTGGGCCTCACATGCTGTGGTTGGGTGCCCTGGAGTTGATTTGGATGCAAAGCAATGCCATCTGACTAAGGAGAACTGCCCTCTAGCATTAGCTCTGCTGTAAACTTTCTGGAAGCAGTTACCAGGGCTGTGTTAGTCTGGGTAGACTAGAAAAACAAATTCATAGACATTCATACGTGGCTATGGAAGAGCTTTATATTAAAAAGTAATTGTACATGAAGAAAACAGCCCAGCCCAGTCCAGATCAAGTCCATAAGTCTGATATTAGCCCAGATGTCTGATACCAGTCTGTAAAGTTCTCTTCAGACTCACACAACACATGCAAGGATGCTGAGTGCAGGGAGATCACAGCCAGTGGGTGGAAAGTCTTGTGGATCCAGTGGCAGTGGAAGCATCTCAGCACTGACGTGGGTCTCCACGTGGCTACACCAATTCCAGGACTCTGGCTGCCCTCAGCATAGCTCCCTGTGGCTTGTCAGCAGGAAGGTGAAGCAGTGTGTGTCCCACCTCCTGAAGAAAGACCAGAGTTCCTAGAATCCTCAGGAGAAGGCCATGCTCATGCAGAGGACTCATTCGCTATGACCTGATTGACAGGCTAGACTCCACCCCTTCGCAAGTTGACAGATGATGTAGCTGCCACAGTGGGTTTCAACCGGCCTTTCCTTTGGCAGCCACTCACCTAGCCATTTGCTGCATTGGGTCATGTAACATCACCAAAAGCACAGATGGTCAAGGGCAAGCGACCCTTGCACTCAGACACACACACACCCCTCTTGAGGGGGCCCTGAGATCCGACGCTTTGGCCTGCCCCGCAAAGGGCAGACTATGCCTCTGCAACTCCCAGATCCCATGAGGACACGAAATATGTCCACATCCTGGCCTGAATGATTCCTCTCAGCATCCAGGGCTGGGTGGCGTGTCCTCCCTCAAAGGGGTGCTCAGAGTTCAGCAGGACCCCAAGCCCCAACATTCTAGCCAAAGGAATTGGTGGTGGCCGTAGTGGTTACCCTTGAGCTCCTAACCACCAAGTCGGCAGTTCAAAACCACAGGGAGAAAGGTGAGACTTTCTAAAGAAAGAGTGCCGTCACAGTGCGGACACTCATGGTGGGCAGTTCTACTCTGTCCCATTGGGTCACCACGAATCGGAATCGACTGATGGGAGGGGATTTTGAGTAAGTCCCACCCTCCATTTCAGAAGGTTCCCACCACCGGGCACAGCAGCCCCTCCCAGGGGAGCCGGGGGAGCCGTGGAGAACTGACCTGGGTCAGGGGCAGGCTCTTTCTTTGCCTTGGCAGCCCTGCCCACCCAGCAAGTCCCCCAGGCCAGTCTGCTCTTCGCGCCCTGAAGGGAAGCTCAGGCCTGCCGCCCCTGGGCCTGGGAACTGCTGGGGAGAAAGAGACAAAACATGTCACCTTGACAAGGAGAAGCGTTCCACTCCGAGGCCACCTGTGGCCCCCATTTCAGCGCCCCTCCAGACCCGCAGTTCTGCTCATTAGGTAAACGTGCCGACGCGAGAAAAGAAATCAAGGTCTGTTTAGCGTTCCCAGCGGCCCTGTCGATCGAGCCTAGGATGGCAGTCGCTGCCTGGCAGCTCAAGAAATGGGCCCCGAGGGCTGCGGAGCCCTCACTCCGGACAGACGACAGGGTTGGTGTTTGCAGAGAGCGGGCGCGGCCTGCCTCCCCTGGGAGCCCGCGCCGAAGGTTTATCACCATTAGAGCTCCCCTGGGCCCAGCTGTGTGGACAGATGCACTGGCCACCTTGCTGGCAGGCTGTTCTGCTGTGGCTGGGGCATGCTAGGACACACTGCTGGTCTGGACTAAGACACGGGTTGGGAACGTGGAGAGAGGAGAGACCCCAAGGGTGCCGAGAGTGAACAGGCAGGGCTGGGTATTTCAGCACTTCCGAACTGAAGAGTGTCCCCCGCCCTCCTCCCCAGCCAGCGTTCCCATCACTCAGGGTAGGGCTGAGGGCCGTGGGATTCAGAGAGGGTAGAGATTCAAGGTCCAGAGGCTGCTCCCTGAGCAGTCAGCGGTTCAGACACACCAGCCTCTCCTTGGGCTGGTTGTTTACAACCCCACTTTTACCAGTGTCATTTACAACCCCACCCAGTGGAACGGCGCCACTCAAATCACTGTCGTCCCGTGCACAATAAAAAAGCAAAACCGTTCCCGGTCCTGTGCCAGTCCTCACGATTGTTCACTTTGAACCCATTGCAGCCACCATGGGCCTTCCGCCTGTCCGCTGCCCCTCTGCTTTACCCAGCGGGGTGTCTGTCCTTCTCCGGGGACCGGTCTCTCCTGACCACTCGTCCGGAGTACGTGAGACGAGTCTCAGCGAGCAGGGAACACGGTCCTCGCCGGATCTCTGCCAGCGCCACCACTCAGATGCGTCGATTCTTCTTCGGTCATCCCCAGGCGATGTCCAGCTGTCATGAGCACTCTCAGCCCCATTCGCTGCTGCCAAGGCCAATGGCCCCCATGGTTTTCCAGGACAGGAGTTGAAAGCCTCTTCTCTTTCCTGCAGGGCGGCTTCAAGTGGCCAGTCTTGCAGTTGGCAGCCTAATGCCTCACCTGCTGCGTCACCACGGCTCCTCAGGGGCATTCCCATTTCGTCCCCTGGGTTCATTGTGAGTTGAAACTAGCCCAGTGTCCGTGGTTGGGTTTATGGTCTGTTCTCCTTCCAAGGGCTGCCAAGAGTTGAAGCACTCAACACTCACTGAAAGGCGGGCTGTTCAAAACCACCCAGAGGGGCCTTGGAAGGCAGCCCTTCAGATTGGGTCACATAGTGTGGCGAGCGTGTACTTGATGTCGATTTCATGATTGGAAGTTTAGAGGTGGAGTCCAGCCTGTCAATCTGGAGATAGCCAATGGGACTTCTGTGGGCATGGCTTTCTCTGAGAGTTTTGGAAAGTCTCGCAATATTTCCCTCGTGGAGATGAGAGACCATCTCCCCAGTTGTTGGGAGTCGCTCCACTGACAAGACAAGATGGCAGTGTCTGAGGAACTGGAAGAGCCGGAGGAGAAGCCTCATGGCCTTACCCTGACGGAACTAGACCTCTGAAGCCGGCCAGAAAAGCCACAGAGAGACCCTTGTCAGTGCTGAGAGGCTTCTACCGCCAATGGATGCTGCTGATGGACCCTGAGTCCTGGAAACAAGGAGCCCTGAGGGGACCCCTGCCAGAGCCGGGTCTCTGAACCCACTGGCCTGTGACTTTGTGAGTCGAAAAGAGACTTTATAGACTGGTATCAGACTTGGACTGGACTGGGTTGGGCTGCTTTCTCAGTGCCTCATTCCTCTTGTCTATAAACCTCTGCCTTCTATCCATATGCGTGTCTATGAATTTGTTTCTCTAGTCTACCCAGACTAACGCACGCGGCCTTGAAAGCCCCTCTGTGGCCGTTCTCCTGGTATAGGGAGCGCTGCCACAAATGGAAACAGACCTAAACAGCACCTAACAAGGGCCACTCACCGTGGCTTAAAGAAACGTGACCTCCCGCCTGCAGGAAGGTCAAATAGAAGCAACAAAGAACGGAGGGGAGCCTCGTGGACTTCTATTTGTCTGCCGGGCCATTGTTTTTAAAGTCATTTTAAAAGATCGTTTTATTGGGGACTCCTACATCACTTAGCACAATCCAGACCTACATACACTGTGCCAACCACCTTCACGTGCCTGCTGCCGTCATCATGCTCCAAATAGCTGTTCTCCACTTGAGCCCATGACATCGGCTTTTCATCTTTTCCCCTCCCTCCCCGCTCCCTCCTCCCCCACCAACCCTCAATACTTTATAAACTATTATTATCATTTTGTCATATCCTACACTGTCCAACATCTAAGAATCGCTTAATTGGGGGGCTCGTACAGTCTTATAACCTTCCATGCATCAATTGTAGGCAAGCACTTTTGTGCCTACGTTGCCCTCATCATTTCCACCACATTTGCTACTTGAGCCCTTGGTAACAGCTCCTCTTTTTGCCCCTCCCTCCCACCTTCGTGAATCCTTATCAATTTTTTTTTTGGGGGGGGGGCATCACTGCCCTCTGGTGGGAGTGGGAAGCCCAGCCTTGCTCCTGGAGAGCTGCTGCTGGATTTGAACTGTCAACCCTACGAGCCGCAGTCCCGCACACAGCCACTACGCCACCAGGGCTATTATTTCATGTCTTACACTGTCCGTTGTCTCCTTCACCCACATGGTCTGTTAATCGTACCTTTAGGGGAGGGGATATATGTCCAACCATGTGATGGGTTCCCCCTTTTGAGCTCATCGCTTTCTTCTTCAAGGTCACAAGATAGCTGCTGGTACCCCAGTCATCTAAAGGTAGGGCAAGGGAAGGGATCAAGGGGCACTCCTTCAGCAGACTCAGCCCCGGTTAGGAAGGCCAATGGTAAGTCCCCTCCGTGTTCCTCTCTTTCAGTGGGACCCCCCCATGGCTGCACAGGCAGTGGGGCAAAGCCAGAAAGAGCCAGGGCTCGCTAACACAGAGGAGATCAAAGATCAGCGGGGCTCTGAGCCCCCTCCACTCAGCCAAGAGCCTGACACACAGAGGATCCTAAACAAATATTTCTTGAATAAATGCACATATCAATGTAGCTCTGTCTTGGGGCAAATTAGAATTGCCAATTAGGAGAGGTAGTTGACAGGACAGGAATGTAGAGGAGATTGGAGTCGCCAGTAATAAAGAGGAGAACGTCCACCTAACGGCAGATCAAGAAAACTGACATTCGGAAAGCAGACACAGAAAATTAATGGGCTGCATTTGTGCTACATCTTCCCACCTTCTCTGCAGGAGGGAGGTAAAAAAAAAGCATGGCTGTCACGTCGATTCCGACCCACAGCGGCCCCGTGTGGGCCCGAGAAGAACTGCATTCTGTCAGTAAGAAAAGGAGGCAGACTCTCCTCCTGAGAAGCCAACCTGGTGGTGTAGTGGCTATAAAATGGCCTGTGGTAGGCGTGGTTGACAGTTCGAAACCACCAGCCGCTCCACCGGAGAAAGACCCAGCATTTTGTCAGGTGCCTTCTCAGAAGTCCGCACGGGGTCCCTATGAGTCAGCTCTGACTTGAATAGTCATGAGTTTGTGTATTTTTCCTCTGAAGTGCCTGGGGGTGGCCTTGAACCTCCCCTCTATCCTTTGGAAGTGCCTGGACAGTTCATACCACTGAGGAACTGTCATGAAAAAGAACACGGTCTCATAGCAGGACAACATAGCACTGCCCCTATGGTTTTCGGAGACTCTTTACAGGAATGGAAAGTCTGGGCTTTCTCCCAGGGAGCGACTGGTGGTTTCAAACTGCTGCTCTTGTCACTGGCAGCTCCACACATAACCACTACACCACCAGGACTCTTCCGAGGGACTAGAGGCAAGTATTGTCACACCCAGTATCAGCCAGGGTCCCAAAAAAATCAATGGAAGACTGAGCTCCTGATTCAAGATCCCATGGCTAAAGGAAGCGCCACACACACCCCTACCAGGGAGTAGCTGCGATTTCCCCCCCATCTTCTAGTTCCTGTGGCCTTTCACCCCCCTACTGAGCCCATCTTTTACTGTGTGACTTCTGCAAGCCCCCTTGTCACCCAGGGGTAGGCACCCTTCACCCTGAGACCCTGTGCAGTTCGAGGCAGGAGGAAAGATGCCCCCAGGAATGTGCTCAAGCCCCCCGGCCCAGGCCGTACATCTGCTTCCTTTGCCTGATTGCACCATATGCCTGGCACGTCGGGCATCCATCCTCTGCCCGACATCACCTGGAAGTGACCGTTGACTTCTCCTGCGTCCTTGAGACATGGCTTTGAAAATGCTGTTCTGAAAGCTTTCCTCTTCCCTCGCTTCCAGCTGTGCAAATTCCCCCGACTTCCCCAAGGTTGATTAATGTTCAGTGTGACCTTTTGGCAAATTTCCTTGGCAGGTTCATGGATGGGGCTTCCAGAGGCGACCATCTCAGGTGGTGACTGTTGATGGGCTTTGTCTGGAATGGCCACGCAGAAGACGTGAACTTCTGGAGCTCGCCCCCTCTCTTCCTCTGCCTTGTTCCTTCCCACCTCTCTTCTCCTCTAACTTGGTGGCCGGGTGTTGAATCAATCTTCCTGGGAAGGGAACATGAATATATTTATGAATTCTTGGTCCCTAAAGTTGTCGCGCACACTGTATTAGCTTATTACTCTTATCTCCAGAATAATGCCTCCTTCTCATCTCTCTACACCTGGGCGTTGGAGTTCAGGGAGATCTCGGCTCCGCCAAAATTACTTTGAGTGTTTGGTTTGCTACAAGAGCTGCTTTGAGGGTTTCTGTTTGGAACAAGCGTATCTTCTCTTTGCATCCTTATTGCTTCTGTCTTTGTTCTTGCCTGCCTCTGAAGAAATCGAACGAACCAGACTTGAGGCCCAAGAGGCGGTTTCAGTCCAAGAATACAGGTAGGTGTAATCAGCATGTAGATACAGTTCCAGCAAAGAAGCCCCCACCCCCTGTGTGTGTCGAGATGTCGGGGATTTGGGACCACTTCTTGCCCTGAGATGGCACATCCCAGATGCCACCTCTTACCTGCACGCAGGATACCACAGTCTTTGCTTTCCACTCTGCACAGCCTAGAATCCTGCTTGGCACAAAGTAGGTACTGAACTTTGCTGATGGGAAACAAGACACATGGGTGTTGTGGGCATCATTGTGTACTCCAGCCACCAAAGATCCGCTGACTTTTCTAAACTCTGGGACCTGCAAGTTTCATGGGATTGAGAAAGAGGGTCTTTGCAGATTCAATGTCTACACGAAGTCACTGATCTGTGTCAATTTCAGCACTGGGAGTGCAGGGGTGGAGTCTAGCCTGTCAATCTGGAGATAGCCAATGAGGCCCCTGTGTGGGCATGGCTTTCTCCTGAGAATTCTGGGAAGTCTCATGGTAATTCCCAATTGGAGGGAAGAGACTATAGACTCTGTCCCTGGGAGGCGCTCTACTGACAAGGGAGCATGATATAGACCCTGAATCTTGGAAACTGGAGGAGCCAGAGGAGAAGCCACATGGGTTTACCCTGGTGGAATCAGACCTCTGAAGCCGGAACAGCCACATAGAGACTCATGCTGGTACTGAGATGCTCGAGAAGCTATACAGAGGCCCCTTCCAGCACTGAGATGCTTCTATCACCATGGATACACAAGACTCTGCACCCACTGGCCCGTGATTGTCCTGGCATCACTGCATGTGCCTCATGAATCTAAAGAAAACTTTATAGACTGTTATCCGACATATGGGCTATTATCAGACTTATGGACTTGGACTGGACTGGGTTGGGATGCTTTCTCAATGGTCCATTTCTCATAGATAAACCTATCCCTCATCTACATATGTGTGTTTATGAATTTGTTTCTCTAGCTGTGTTAGATATGGTTCTCTAGAGAAACAAAACCAGGACACTAGTAATTATCTTTATATATTTATATAGGTTATATAGGATATATAAAGTAAGAAAGAAACTGTTAACTAATCTATAAAGCAGTTCAAAAGGCTTTGTGCAACTCACTTGTGTGAGACAGCTGGCAGTCCTTCAAGTCTTGAGGGCAGCCGAGCAGTCCTCTGCAGCAGTTCAGACTATCCAGCCACAAGCAGTAAACAGCAAACAGGTCACCCACAGTCAGCCAGATGACAGAGTCCAACAGTCCCCAGATCAAGAGATGTATATTCCAGGAGTGTGGTGAAACAGGGCTTGAAGGAACCTCAACTCACAGCAACACAGTCCACCGATTAGATGTCCCACGGGTAGTGATGCTTGGAGATCGAAGCACAGAATGAACAAGGCAGCCAGCTGGTCCGAAGATGCAAGAGCAAGAGGACAAGGGTGGGACTCACCAAGCCATTTCTATCCCCGCCCTTCAATTGAGCTTATGTGTGTTCATTGGCCATGTTGGCACAATAGACCTACCTATCTTCTTTGGCCATGTTGGCACAACAAACTTACCTATTACACTAGTCTACCCAGAGAACACATAGCCCTACAGGGGTATTGTGGACCATCATCTAATCTGACTGGTGTCCTTATAAGAAGAAGAGAAGAGGCACTGAGAGAGGTATGCACAGGGAAGGTGGCCCTGTGATGATGGAGACAGAGAGTGGAGGGATGCTGCCATAAGCCAAGGAACACATGGGTACTGAGAGACGAAGCAGGACCCTCCTGTAGAGCCTTTGTCAAGATCATGACCCAGCTGACACGGGGAACCCAGGCGTCTGCCTCCAGGACTGTGAGAGAATGCACTGGTGCGGTTTGAAGCATCTGGCTCACTGTACTTCACTACAGCAGCCAGGGACATTGCACTGGGTGGCAGTGAGGGAGGGGCGGGAGGGAGATCACCTTCTTTAATTCAGGGACCATCAACCCCTTTATCAGAAGTAGGGGAAAGGGCAGAGTGTGCACTCCTCGCGTACTTTTCAGACCTGGACAGGAGCACCTTCTCACGGGCTCTCACCTGGGCAGCTGCGATGGGGGCTGAGAGCACCTTTCTCCCAGGCTGGTGTGTCAGAGAAGGTTCTCCAGAGAGAAGCCAAACCAGTGAGGCTGGCATGTCTGTCCTGCAAAAGATCAAAGGTGAGTCTATGGAGAGGGCTCTAGGCAGCCTGTAGGTCTTAGGTTTCCTCTCTGAGAATTCCCACCTGGATGTCAGCATTCGGAAGGCTTCTACATGGATGTCAACCACGATCAGAGAACAGATCGTGAACGCAGTGATCCTTACAAACTGGTGACTGGAGGAGGAGGAATTTCTGGGCAGTGAGGAAGGGGGGCTTGGTCCATCTTTTAATAAACTCAGTCATGTCTTTCTGGAGGGAGGAGAAAAAGAGATCGATGTCAAGAAATAGCTTACACAGTTGTAGATGTAATTAAGTCCAGACCTGTCCAAATCCATAGGTCAAGAGTAGCTGCGGAAGCTGATGAGCAAGAAGCAGGAAGAGGAGGCCAGAGGACCTCAGGCTGGAGGACGCAGAGGTGAGGGAACCCAAGGTCAGCAGCCCGCTGGGATTGACTGGCAACCCAACAGGAGGTTGAGGAACCAGACTCGGGGTCCAGATCCAAGAGGAGGCAGAGGAGCGAGAGTGAGCTGGGGTTTGCTCTGAGTGTCTCTCATCCAAAAGGCCACACCCTCAGGGAGGTGTCATCTGCTTGCCACCTGATTGACAGGTTGAGCTCCACCCCTCCCTTCACCCATGTGGGTCTGGTTGGCCTAAACACTAATCCATCTCATTGGAGGACCTACAACCACGAGAGGACCAGGTGAGGATCGCCAGGCTGCATGAGGCCAGAGAGCAAGCCCTGGTCAGAAGACCACGTGGTTCTGTAGCCAGGGGAGAAGGGGGGAGAAAGAGGTACGTTTTCCCAGGGTTAGGAACCAACCAGGGAGTAGCCCATGAGCCCAGGAGGACAAAAGAAGGAGTCGAGTCCAAAGGAACGTTGTGCCCAGGCTGTGCCCAGAGCTGAGGAAACCACGGGCTTCAGGCTCTGCCCTCCTCCCCTCGCCTACACATTACTGACTTGGGGATTTAGAAACCCCTGGTGCATATTGATTTCCTGGGCATCTTGGCATCGGTGACAGGCAAGTCCATCCCAGCTCGCTTCATCTGTCCACCTCAGGAGGATGCGGAGAGGAGCCAGGCAGCGCTTTCATTCAGGGCCCTTGGCAGGGTGGCATGTGACCTTCTGTGGTTGTAAAGTGGGTGGGCCTCGCTTGCCAGGCAAAGAGACAGATGTCACCTCTACCGTGTGACTTGAAGGGCAAAGAAAAGCTGAGACGCCTCGCAGTCCCGTGCCTTCTGTCAGCCTGCCTGAAATGTCCCTTTTTCGTCACTGCTTGGTTTTACTGCCCAGAAACCCCAATAAGTATCTGAAAGCAGCCATTCAGTTACCGCAGGACAGAGCACCAGTGCCAGAGCAGCCCCGCTCAGGTCACAGCTCAAGAGCAACGCGCTATCTGCCCAGTGACTTACCGCCCCAAAGGCTGATTTCTTATTTGTATAACATGGACTCTGCCGACATCACACAGTGTTGTCAGAGGACTGGGGGACTGGCGTGGGTAGACTAAAGCCACCTGTACACTGGTTGACACATGGTGGGCACGCCAGTCTTCTTGCCTTTATCACCCAGAAAACCTGGCACAGAAGGGAAAGAGAATTTGTATCCCAGCCCTTCTACCAATGAGCCACGGGACCTACTCAAGGTCCCATCGCTTCTCTGAGCTTCAGGTTCCAGTGAGGCTTGACCTGGGCTCATCCACTCATTCAGCTTCTACTAGAGGCTGCCAACATCTGTCTGTGCCACTTTGTCACACTGTGGTGATTTGTGTGCTGGCAACTGGGATACTGCAGACTAGGTCACTAGTCTATCAGCTGCCAGCAGGGCACCCATGTGCACAGACTTCATCAGCGCTTCCCAACTGATCAAGACGAGAACAAAAGGACTGACGACGGACACGCATAAATTAGCCAGTGCCAACCTCACAGATCACAATGGAGCATTGCCTGACCTAGTGCTGCAATATGGGCCTCCAAGGTGGGAAGGTTTTGTTTTAACTCCTTAGAGACAAGGATCGCAAAGCTATGTCTCTGACACTTTGACTGTGTTGTCAGGAGAGACCCAGAAAAGGAGATCCTGCTTGGTAAGGTAGAGAGAGGGGGTCGGCGAACACGAGGAAGGCCCTCCAGGCGATGGACAGACACACCGGCTACAGCAGTTGACTTGTGCACACCAATAGGTTGGCCAAGGATGCAGGCCGGGGGCCATGTTTCATTCTGCTGGACGTGGGGCTACTGGGAGTCAGAAAGTTACAACCACTCACAATGCTATGTACCAGGTGCTGAAAAAGAGAGCCAGGTTCTATCTAGAGCTTACGTTCTAGTTGAGGCAGTCAGATAAAGGATGGATACATTGATAAATTCACACAGAATAGAGTAGTAAGTAGTAGGCAGATAATCAAGATGCAGCCTTAGGATGACGCGTTACCAGGTGGTTACTTTCAATGGAGTGAGGACTCAGGGATGACCTAAGTGCGGGGCAACTTATAGACTGAGGTCGCCAATGACAAGGACGAGCCAGTCTGTGTGAGACAGGGTTCTCTAGAGAAACAAAACCAGGACACTAAGAATTTTATATAAATTTAGATAGATAGGGGCTGAGCCTAGAGTGGTTGAGTGCGGGACTGTGGTCCACTGGCTTGGCGGTTCAAATCCAGCAGCAGCTCTCCAGGAGCAAGGCTGGGCCTCCCACTTCCACCAGAGGGCAGTGATGCCCCCCCAAAAAAATAAATTAAAAAATTTTAGATAGATAACATAAGAAATAAACAGTTAATTAATCTATAAAGCCATATGAATGACTTGGTACTACTCACTTCTGTGATACAGCTGGCTCGATACAGCTGTGATACAGCTCGAGTTTTGAGGGCTACCAAAGAGAGTCCTCTGTAGAGCAATTCAGGCTTTCCAGCCACAGGCTGCAAACAGCAAGTGAGGTCACAACAGTCAGCCAGATGACAGGGTCCAACAGTCCCCAGCTTAAGAGATGTATATTCCAGCAGCCTGGTGAAGCAGGGCTTGAAGGAACCTCGGCTTATAGCGACACAGTCCACGGGTGAGGTGTCCCACAGGTAGCGTCGCTTACAAATGTAGGCACCGAACAAGAAAGATGGCTGCACACTAGTGCGAAGATCAAAGAGCAACAGAACAGGAAAGACGAGGTTCACCGAATCATTTATCTCTGCGCCCTTCAGTTCATCCCACCTGTGTTCATTGGCCACGTTGGCACAATGGACCTACCTATCACGCAGCCATTGGAACATCGCGAGAGCTTCTGTGTGGGCAGAGGAAACAGCAAATGAAATGCCCTTTCTGGGTCATTAAAAGGAACAGTGGGTTGTTCCAAGGATCACTCAAAGAGCGGGGGTTCTAGACTCGTAGGCCACACATCTGTAGGCACCAAGTTCCAAACCTCCTCTTACTCCCAGGGAGTGGCTGATGGCTTTGAACTACTGACCTCAGAGTCAGCAGCCCAAGGGGTAACCCACTACACCACTACATTGACCAAATCCTTGGTCCTTATTTACTACGGTTGAGCTCAGTTTGCAATGGTTAAAAATAAGAGCCTTAGTGTATAAAACAATTCTTTCTTGCTTGCTCACACTTCCTGTCCATCCTAGATGGGCTGTGCTTTCCTCACTGGGGCACACCCCGGTGGGTGGAATCTCTCCATTTGGAAGACCTGCCATCTCCAGGCCAGAGAGAACCTAACTAGCATCCATGCAATGGCTCTGAGGGCTTCCAGCAGGAAGCTGGAGTGCACTACCTGCACTCACATTTCATCCTTAGCAGATCATCCACCCACTTTCAAGAGAATACAATTGTACCGGTATTAGGCCACTCCCTGCTTGCTGGTCCCTTCCTCATTGCCCACCCTATTCACCAGGACACAGGACAAGACATTTGTTCAGATGTAACTCGAGAGTGTGGGTTGGGGAGAGGGGGACCATGCTGGTTGTCAAGGAACAAGGGCCTTGTGAGTTCATTAGTCTCGCTACTGGTATTGATTGATATTGCTCAATTGAATCTTCACTCTGAAACCTCTCCCAAAAGATCTAGCCCTTGTATGAAGTTCTTCCTTCGCTTCATGCTCTAGGCAGCTATTCACAAGAGGGGGCAAAGTCAAAAAAGAGACAGAAGCAGACTGAGAAGAGTGTGTGCCAAACAGTGGGTGTCAAACAGTCTTTGAGGTAAGAAGATCAAGGACCTCAGGACCGGTTCCACTTATGTAGTTCTGCTCAGCAAGATGCTTGACCTGTCTCTTCACCTTCCACCACAAAAGCAGATGGCAGGCTGGGAAAAGACACATTAGTAGTCAAGAATGATCAAGTCTGGTTCTGTGGGGGAGAGCAGGGCAAGAAGGCCTTACGCATTCTGAAGTGGAGACACGTAGCATCAGACAAGGAATCGCTGAGGACTGCTTAACTTGCGGCTATCAAGACTTACCTCAAGCCAGTTAAACAAAGAGAGGACGCGCGTACTATATAAATTAGAAGCTCAAAGGGCAGGGAAGACTTCCAAAATGTCTTAAACAGGGATTAAACAAGGTCATTCTTTCCCTCCCTGTTTTTCTCCCTCACTCTTATTTTTCTTTTCTTTTATTCTTTTTCTACTTCTCCTCCTTCTCCCCCTCTCTCTCTTCTTCCTCTCCTAACTTGGTTTTTCTTTGTGTTGATTTCACTCTACATGCTACACCATTGAGCAACTGGACTCCTGAGTTTAGTGAATTAAACCCATTCAGACAGCTCTTTCAAGACAAAGGAGGGAAGGGGATGGAGGGAAGACAGACCTCTGCTAGTAGTCCTCGCAAAAATGTCAGTAGGACAGGGCAGATCCAGCCTGGGACTGATCACCATGGTCTCTGTATTCTTCTTGTCCCACTGAAGTGACCTGGAATACTTTGGCTTCTTGTGAGACCATGAATCTCCAACTTCAGAGGAGAGGAAAAGGGAAGAGACCAACACTGTTAATCAGACTGGGGGGGGGGGGGGCGTGTCTCACTAAGCAAACACTCCTACATTCAGACAGCCCTTCCTCCTTCAGATGGTTCAGATGGCCCCATTTGAAGGGAGCGGGGAATCCAGGTCTGAAGAGGGCAGATTTTCTCTCCAGAGCTTCGGGTCTGCTGCCATCCTCCCGGAAGTGGGATGGTTGTGCCTCTCCTGGCCTCTGAGTTGAACATCTCCCTTATCATACCCAAGAGCCCGTGAGGTCCTGCAAGAAAACATTGGCTTGTACTGGTCTTTTCATTCCACCCTGTAACCCAGAAGAGTTATTTCACCCAGGCCAAATGGTTACCCGGGTCTCTGGGTCTATGAGTAGGCAGCATAAGGCTTTTCTGATAAAGTATCAGACCAAACCCCTTGATCCTTTTCAAGGACAACTAGAACACCCTTCACAGAACAAAACCAAGCAGCAACAAATGACCGGGAACTCTGTACCAGCACAGTCCGACAGGGCTCAGAGGA
>PVJH01009164.1:46792-80917 GCA_004026705.1 Nesogale talazaci | reverse complement strand
TCTATCTCTATCTCTCTCCCTCTCTCACATGCATGAGTGATACACACACACAGATTTAGATATGCATGTATAGGGAGATTTATATCAAGGAAATAGTTTACATGATTGTAGAGGCTGGCATGTCTCAAACACGTTGCCCAGTCATCAGAGTGGAAACTGCTCTCTCACATACCTGAAGGGCCTGGTAGACCCAAGATATGCATGTTAGATGGTAGGCTGCTGGCTCACAGACTGCGGAGACTAACGAATCTCAAGATGGGCAGGCAATGCAGCATACAGCTGGCTCAAGTCTGAAACACCAGATTCAGATCCAGCAACAAGCCAGAGTGCTTTGTCAGAAGGTGCATCTATGTCAGATGCAAGCCACACGCCTAGGGAACCTCTGTTGACTGATTGGCTGCCCATAGCAGATGCCATTTTATAAGTGATTACATGCTAGCAGATCTCATTGCATAACTGCCAAAGCACAGAATCCTGCCTTCATCAAACGGACACTCAACTCTATCCCTTACACCCTCTGAGTCAAACAAATGAAAGTGGCATTGAGCAAAGGAAAAAACATAGATATACATATGGTTTTAAAATCATTTTAATCGTGTTTCCTAAAGGATGAGGCAGAAAAAGTGTTATCATTACCCAGAAAAAAACAAGAGAGGTTTGCTCTGTCAGGTCATTTTCTCCAGCTTTCTGAGCATCTAATGAGGGAGGCATGCCATCTCCACCCAGCAGGTCTGCACACGCATCCACATTATTTTACAAATGTGCAAACGCAGCTGCTCGAGGGTTCCGGTGTTCTACTCCACGAGCAGCTGCATCCTACAGTGGCTGATTGATGGATAGGAGCAATGTCCAAATTCCCCCTGCCCCCTGGTGTTATCTAGATCTATTTCAGACCAGTGGTCCTGGATACTGGATTGTTTGGACAACCCAAGGCTGTGTGCTTCCACAAAAGCTCAATTTGGTGGGTGGGTGGGTGGGGTCTTGAAGGAATCCCTGTTAAATCCTGGTTGGGAAGGGTAAATGGTACACTTGGAAACAGCCTCCAAATCCATTGGTCAAGGGGGAAACTCCATAAGACCACTGAATATAGAAATAATTCCCAACCTAAAAGCATCCAGCATCAGAGAGAAACAATAAGCAGGAGATAACGCCAATTTGTGGAAGAAGACAGTGTTTGCAACGTGGCTACCTGCTTTTCCACTGTGTATCCCAAGGAGTCACCATCTTCTGGTCCACCTGCCGCACCTGTGCAAGTGAAGCTGGGTCACCAGTGAGACAGGTTGACACAGCAGCTGCAGCAACAGGTACACAGGTCGCCATAATGGTGCAGCACAGGGAAGTGTCTCGTTCTATTGTCTTCAGCTGGGGATGCGGCTGTCACTTGGTGACCACACAAAAGGCAAATTGACTCCTGGATTTCTTTTAGCTCCTTGTGCTGCTAGAGCAGAAATGGCACATGTGGGTGTTATTAACAATCCTGGAACAGAAATTGACTTCCTTACAGTTGGGGAGGCTTCCAGTCCAAATTCAGAATGAGTCTCTAAGGGTGGTCCTTCTTCATCTGTTTCAGGTTCCAGCAACTGCCAGCAACCCTTGGCATTCCTGGGCGTGTGGGCTTAGCCGTCCCCACTGTTGGAGAGAGAGAAAGATGAAGTAGTCTACTCCTGTAAACATGTACAGGGGAAGCTGTACTTCTGTCCAATAGGGTCGCTGTGAGTCAGAAACGATTTGATGGCCATCAGTGCTGCTAAGGGAAAGGCGGGTTGTTGAAACCCAGTCATGATAGAAAATTGAAGGTGCCTGCCCCAATAAAGATGTACTCTATTGAAAACCATATACATAGCATGACTTAGAGCCAGACTCAACTTGAGGCAGTGGTTTTGGTATTAAGAGCCTTACACTAATTAGGGTCTCATTATCATAATGAAAAAATCTTTATCTCCGACTGAGCTCACATTTACAGTTACAGAGGTCCAGACTCTAAGATTTACCTTGTTCCAAAACCAATCTCACTGCCAGGGAGTCAATGCTGGCTCCTTGTGACCACCTGTGCATTTATGAGAACAGGTGACTTCGGGTTTTACCGCCCACAGTGACCGTATGTACAACAGAATGCAATGCTGCCTGATCCTGCACCAGCTTCACAATCACAGCTCTGTTTGAGCTCATTGTGGCAGCCACCGAGTCGTCCATCTTATTCACGGTCTTCTCACCCACTGATTTTCCACTGTACCAAGCATGATTAAGCAGATGAGAGAGTCTTTACAAATTCATGGGATTTTCCTATGGTCTTTTCTTTTCACGCTCCATGAACTTTTTTGAAGTCCCTTCATATTTGGGGGTGCACAATTCATTCCAAAGCATAATTCAATTCACTGCCTCATTGAAGGCAGTCTCTCTAGAGCTGCAGGAGACTAGGAGACAAAGGAATGGAAGACCCAAGGACCTTTCTGAGTGGCGGGAAGGGTATGTCCCCTGAGTTCTCAGTCTGTGTCCTGAAATCGAGCATCAAAGAGGTTAATTTTCTGAGAGGCAATTCTCTCCCCCGAGCAAATCCTAGAAAGGAACCTCAGAGGCCCTAAAGCATTCTCCAGTGTGCCCCCAGCACCCAGCCCTCGCAGGCAGCAGCCCCCACCTCCACCCTCAGGGACCAAAGCCGCAAGGTCTCCAGCTAGGTTGGAAGAGTTCCTCTTCCCTTGATGTAGGCATGGCCTGGGCTGATGGTGACTTAATGATTATGTGCTAATTTTTCAAAGATATGTCCAACTCAGGTTCTGGGAGCTGAACAACAAAAAAGATGGTCACAAAAACAAAGAGTGGTCAAGGAATTTATTTTGACCCACAGTAACCCACATAGGCCATAACAGAAATGATCCATAAGGTTTGCTTTGGAAATAGACAGTCAAGCCTGTGATGGTCTGGAACACCAAATGCTCAAGCTCTGCAGGTTCACTGCTGTTTCTCATACATTGCTCTCGAGGTCTCTGGTCGGTACATGCAATGGGATCCGTACAAATCAAAATCAGTTTGGGGTATTGTCCAGCCAGTTCCTCCCAAACTGTGCTAGCATAATATCAGTCAGTTTTAAAATTCATTTATCCTGTTGAGCCTTATTAATTTGGTTTTCTAGTGTGTCTGCTATTTTCTCGCCAAAGATGACCATCTTCATCTGGGTTCTCTAAAACAGCAAAACCAGTGTTTGTGTATATCTCTGTGTGTGTATGTGTATTATATATAATATTTATCAGCCTGGCCCTGGTCACCCTGAGCATCTTTCCAAGTCCCTACCATGTGTCTGCGAGTTTGTCAGACTGTGGTGGTCTCTGGGTTGTTGTGATGCTGGAAACTATGTCACTGGTATTTCGAATGCCAGCAGGGTCAATCAAAGTGAACAGACTCCAGCAAATCTTCCAGATTAAAATCAGATTATGAAAAGGGAACAGATTGTCCACTGCGGAGGAATTAGCTGCTGAAAGCCTTTGGATAGCATTGTGATATTGTCATATACTGACCCTCACAAATAAAAGCAGAACACGGTCATAGGTAGCGACGTCAGAAGGCACTCCAAATGACTGAGGAAGAGCTGGTGGTTTCATTGGCTAACTTTGTGGTTAGCAGCCCAACACATAACCACAATGCCACCAAGGTTCCACATTCAACACAGCAACTGCAAAGGGCAGGTGAAGAGATTGGGGCTGCAGTGAGTTTATGCCGAGGATGGCAAAATGCTTTGGAAAAAGTGGTTTTAAAAGGGTGACATCATTTGAAACATGTAACCAAGGTCACTGAACTTCTGTGTAGAACTTGCTGAATTAGGGTATATATTTTGTTATGCATATTTTCACCAAATTCAACTTTTATGTAAACGGAGAGAGAGAGAGAGAGAGAGAGAGAGAGAGAGAGAGAGAGAACTTCTTAGAGACCCTCATTCCGGTTGACTACACATTCTGGTTCCCTGTAGAGTGAGGGACCCAGAATCTTACTGATGATGGTGAATGTGGTCTGGGACAGTATTTGTTGTTCGTAGGCTGGGTGGCTACAGATTCTCAAAACAGAGGTATTGAATGTCCATAGGACATACCATTTTGTTCAGCATTGGCTCTAGATCAGACCAAACAGGGAAGCTAAGAGCATGTGCTGAGGATTCTGGGAGAAAAGCAGAAGCTTGGATCCTAAATGTGCCTGGTAATTTAGGTCTCCTGTTGTCAAACCAGATGGCTGACGCATTTGACTCCCGGGGACTCCAAACGCCACATCAACGAGGACACCCTTCTTGCGCTTTCCCTGAGCAGTCAGTGTCATGGGCAATGTGTTTACGAAATCACAGTCAGAAATGCAAGTCGCACTCAGAAGCAGCATGGCAAAATATATGTGTCCCAAAAGCTAAGTTGACATGCTCACTATTACTCTAGCCGTTGAAACCACACAAATATCCCCAAATTCCACAGAACTTCATCACTAATGCAGAGTAGGAGAGAAGTGTCACTTGGCATAGTTTCTGAGGTGGCACATTGCTGTTTATTTCAGACTCCCATCTATGGAAGCCTCTACTTGCTAGTAATGTGTGGACACAGGCACGAAAGAACCATTCTCCACTGTCTTTCCAAAAAACACAAACTACTTTGTTGTTGTTTTTGTCACTGTTGTTAGGTGCCATTAAGTCCCCTCCAACTACAGTGACCTTGGGCACCACAGAGCCAACACTTCCTAGTTCGGCCATCTCCACAATTGTTGTTCCAGATGAGCCTATCATTACAGTCCGGTGTCAGTCCAGCTCATCAAGGGCTTTTTCTCTTTTTTTTGCCGCCCCTATACTTTACCATGTACTTCTCCAGGTACTGGTCACCTCTGAGAACACGTCCAAAGTACATTAAATGATAGAATAATAATAGGCCTACAATAAAGTCTAGTTAATTACAACTATAATCCCAATTTACACATCAACCTCATAAGCCATTGAAGAATCATACCAACTTAGATCTTCAGTCTTAAATTGAGCAAATATGCAATCGAGATATGTGACAGTCACCTAATCTGGTGTCAATTTGAGGATTAAGAGTGTAGGAGTGGAGTCTAGCCTGTCAATCTGGAGATAGTCCATGAGATCTCTGTGTGGGCATGGGTTTCTCCTGAGAATTCTGGGAAATCTGACTGTATTTTCCCCTTGGAGATGATGAGAGACTCACTCCTCAGATCCTTGGAGATGCTCTATTGACAAGACACATGGCAGCCTGCTATTAGACCCTGAGCCCTGGAAGCTGGAGGAGCCACAAGGAGACCCCTGCCAGTGCTGAGATGTTTCCACCACCACTGGATACACTAGACTCTGTACCCAATGGCCTGTGATTGTCCTTGTATCATTGCATGTGTTTCATGAGTCTAAAGAAGATTTACAGATTAGTATCAGACATATGGGCTAATATCACACCTATGACCTTGGACTGGACTGGGCCGGAATGTTTTCTCAATGTTTAATTGCTCTTGTATATAAACCTCTCCCTTATAAGCATATGAATGTTTATGACTTTGTTTCTCTAGTCTACCCAGACTAACACAAGATGAATTAATAATTATGGTCATTTAGCTTGCAGAAGTTGGAATTGGAGTAGTAGAAAATATGCCATGCATGATAAAGATGAAGTTGGATATTAGTTAAGTTTTCCTAGAATTCTGCATAACTACTTTGGGAAAACTAAAATGAAAATTTTTTTCTCCAAAAATATAGGCACTTCATAAAGCAAAAGCACTTTGCCCTATCTTTTTTTTAAATTTCATCATATAATTAGTATGTAATAAATAAATAAGAAGTTTCTGAAGCTCAAATAACCAATTTTTACTTGATCTTCTGCTCAAAATATAGCAGACACATTGAGAGGGCCAGCAACGGGGGCTCAGCAGTGAGATTCTCACTTCCCATTGTGAAGTCTCGGCTCAATACCTGGTCAACCCATGTTACCATGGTGCTGATCATATGCCGGCAGAGCTTCCAGACAAAGAGGAACTAGAAAACAAAGCTTCGGGTTCCACTCCCTAAAATCAGCCAATTAAAAAGCGTGTGAATCACAGCGGTTCTATCGGTAACCCATCAAGAGGATGGCACGGCTCCCGGGCACCATTCTGTTCTGTGGTGCACGGGCACTGTGCGTTCAGGAGCAGCGTGGTGACGGCACCTAATGAAAATGACCGTGCCGATTTCTGGGACGGTCTCCGGAGAGAACGGAATATCTGGTCCCACTTTAGCCCCAGGTGTCTGCCTGGTAGGTGAACAGCTGATTGGAAGAACAGATCAATGGTTCGGTCCAGCAAGCAAGCAGATGAACCGCACTCATGTAGCAGTCCCCGGACACAGGCATGGTATCACACAGTCCGTGAAGAGGGATTGTCGGGAACTACGGGCGTGGCGCTCAGACATTCTGGGCACTCTGACCATACCTGCAGGAGCTCTGGTGAGCCTACCATTAAGAACTCGAAGGTTCTGAATGGATCAAACCCACCAACAGCAACTCCGCGGGAGAAAGAGGTGAGAGTTTGCTGCCATGAAACTGATATCCCGTGGAAACCCCATGGGGAAATTCTGCTCTCCATGAGTAGAAATCAACTGGCCTTATCTAAATAATTGCATCTGGGTTTGGCCTGATCTCGGTTTAACCTCATCTGAGTAATTTTCATTAAGTTAACAAATAGCACTACATTTCTATAGAGGCTTTATATAATTTGGCATTTTTACTTCCTTGGTCTGTCCTATGCATAAATCTAAAGTAAGAGCTATTCATGATATTTCAAAATATGTTTCTCACTCTCTCAGAAGTTTGTGTTTTCTATCATCTCTCCCCAGTAATTAACAGATTTCCTACACTACAAATGAGAGAAGACTTCACTTCAATCCATGAAGAAGCTATTGTTCTGAAGCAGAACACAGAACCTATTTTTGAAAAGCACAAGAGTCGAGCTGTGATAAGGTTCGGGAAGTCCAATAGAGATTGACAGAGGGAGCGAAAGAGCGCACTCTTAATTGAGTACTGGAAATGTAACAGAGTTTGAGATTTGGTTTGTTAAGAGACCCAGGGTATAACAACCACCTCCCTTACAATCAAAACTTCCTTTTAAACCTAATTAGCAAAGATGTCCGGATTCAGAAAATGGGAAGCAGGACCCTTTAAATAAACATGGAGCCCGAAACAGTAGTGGGTGCTCGTCTAACAGTCCCTGGAGGTGTGAAGCTGTCAACCATGGTCTGAGAATCCCTAGGGGAAATGTTGACTGTTTGCTATGGAACTTGCTCCCTTTGACCCACTGCTTGAAAGTCCTCTGATTATTGCAAAACCTGTTCATTATCTCCCGAACCTGTTGCAAGCATGTTATTTAGCCCCCCACCTGCAACCTTCCACAAAGTTTAGGGCATATAACTTGTTGGATTTTCACTAAATCTCAAAACAGTTTGGAGGTAGAAATCCCACTGTTTGCATCGGTCTGTGTTTGCAGGAATGAACTTAAGATTTCTGGGGGTGAGAAAACGGACATTTCAGTGAAAGACTAGATTAGTCTTCAGTCCTTTTGTTTCTCCCTGTGAGGTGTGAGCTCTAACTTCAGCCCTGCTGTTTACATTGCATCACTGGCTTGAAGCCACCCTCATTCTCATTTTATGTACCTCTGTATTCTTGATTAAGTAATAGGGGTTCCTGCCCTAACTCCAGACTTAATTTCCTTGTACTCAATGAATAGTAAAAATCATCTCAAAGTGTTCATAGATTCTTTTTCTGTTCCTCTCTGTTTGTGTCAATCGCTGTTTATGTATTGCATGCCTACTGTGTATAAAGGGCTACCACTGACATTGTGAGAGTGGAGACATCGGATGCAATATGGCCACGACACTCAGGAAGTTCACTGTCTCATAAGAAGTGGGGTTAGGGTGCACACAGTGGTGGAGTTTCAGGGAATGGAGGGGGTTCAAACAGCGGGGGATGACAAGCATAGTGGTTCCCTGCCATGCTGGGGTACCTCCTTCTTCTTATAGAAAGACTCTGGGCTTGGGGTGGGGGTGGGGGTTTCCAAAGCGACAGAGATGATTATGTCCACACATGCACACAGGCACATTCTTTCCAGGCTCATTTGGGATGAAAGGCTTTGACTGTAACCCCAGTGTTGGAAAAAGTTCTTTTGTCTGTCTGGAAGAACCTATCAGAAGAAATTGTAACAGAGACAAGAAGAAAGAATCTCTAGTACCAAGGAAGAAGCCCGGCGTGAAGTTGTGAGCGACTCCCTTCTTCTCTGGACTATTAGTTTACTAAGTTCCTGAGACCAGGGCTAGAAACTACAAGACTAGAAAATGAATGCTTTTTTGGCGGTCTAGACAGTATCTGTCCCGATCCCTATGATCTGCAGTTATAGTATGAACATAGACACGGACAATACATGAATGAACGTGTGGGATGTTCTCCAATCAGATTTTACTCATGAGCCCTGGCATCTGGATTTTGTATCATTCTAAAGTGTTATGGACTCCTGTAAGTCTTTGGACTTTACTCCAGTCATTTGAATGTGCCATGACTCTTTGACCATAGGAAAACAGACCACAATATGGCCTGTGTGCGTCTTAGTCTGATGTCCTTGGTTTAAGCTAAAAGGTTCTTCTTTCTTGTCTCCTTTTAGAAGGTTATGGGAAAAAGAAAATAAATGACATTGGACAATAGTGGATATTAGGAAAATTTTAGGTTACAAACAGAGTATGTGAATGCAATGAAATGTTTGCTGGTAGTGGCGAAGGTGACGGTGGCGGAGGTGATGGTGGAGGTATGTACCATTGAGTTAGTTGCCACTCCGAGACCTGATGAATGACGGAGAGAAATACTGCCCAGTACCCGAGCCCACTGATGCAGCCACTGTGCTAATCTAGCTCATCTTTCTATGTTTTTAATTAATCATTTTCTCGGAAACTCTTACAGATATCACAACATCCCACAGTACATGAAACAGTATGGTACAACTGCGGCCATAATCCATTTCAAAATATCTTCTTTCTCCTTGGACTCCTTGATATCAGCCACCCTTTAACACACATCCCTCTCCCCCGGAAAAGACTACCCACTTTCTATTTTTAGCTGACTCTCTCACTGCCCTTCTACTTAGACTTTTCCAGGGATGGGTTCCTCTTGATAATCTGTTCAAAGTATGTGGGGAGAGACAGTTTGACAGCTCTGCTTCCCAGGCAGATTTATCTGGTTTCTTCAGAGTCCAGAGTATTTTCCATTTTCCTCACCAACACTGCAATTCTGTAATTCCCATGCATCACTTCACTGATCTTTATCCATTGTCTAGCTTTCACATGCAGATGAGCTGATTAAAAACACCTGTCAGGTAGTTGTACTGTGATAGCTTTTGTGTTGCTGTGATGCTGGAAGCCTCGTCTCAACCGGTATTTCCAATACCAGTGGGGTCACCCGTGGTGGACAGGTTTCAGCTGTCAGACTAAGAAGGAATGAAGTCATATGACCATGTAATGTGAAGCATTGCTGCTCTTTATTCTACATATCCTGTTGGAAATTCATACTATGCATTAATATAGTAAATGCTCTGAGAAGTCCTAAACTAAAGAAATACCCTATTTTTCATTTGAATCAGAATTTTTCAGAACTACTTGCTGATGAAATAATTTTTTCATGGTCCACCATGAGCCTCATCTGGAAGGGTGCTCTGGGGATAGCAATTTGAGCAGTGCTCCACAAGTGATGTGTTTGGACACTTCCAGTCGGGCTATTGACCATTGTGATGACATGAGAAGGGTCAGTAGCTGGCTAGACAGAAGAGTTTCACAAAATTCCAGAGAGGAGGTCATGAGCGACTGAACCACAAAGGAAAAAGATTGAGATCAGAAACTGTATAAAGAAGCAAAAGTTGTCGAGGGAACTATTATACATTCTTAGTCTGCAGCCATGAGGGTGAGATGAACCATCGCAGGAGATTATTTGTGGGTGGATATGTGTTGGGCTACTCTAAACTGCCAGCCACTGTGCAGGACATAAATGAAGCTTTTCACTGCCATAAAGAGGTCCAGTCTCAGGAACCCATAGGGCCAGTTCTACTCTGTCCTATGGGGTTGTCAAGAGGTGGTATCAACATAATGGCAGTAAGTAGATTTTGTTTTGGGGGGGTACACTGTTTCTAAGATATGTCTGAGGCAATTAGGCTCACCTGACTGGCTTTGAGAAAATAAATTGGCTGGGTTTTGCCAAGAAACAACTGCTAAGGTCATAAGATTACAAGGGATCATTAGAAAAGAAGTGGGAAGAAAAGATAGGGAAGCCTCTAAAAACAGCAGGACTTTGGAAAATGCACATATCTCTAAGCGAAGGAAGCCCGGGAGATAGAATCAATGGGGTCTGATCAGAAGACGTGTGAGAACTGTGGTCACGTGGGCAGAGAGGGACAGTGCATGAAGGAGCACCAGTCAGTGATGAGCATTGGTCAAGAAGAGGAGGGAAGGAGGAGGGGGAGAATGGGCTCTTAAGGGACCTTTTGGGAGGAATCTCATTAGGCTGGTAAAGACAGAAGACCAACGCCAGGGTGCAATAGCTCAAGTGGGTGTTGAGGAAGTGAAATGTGGAAAGAGTTAGACGATTCCTTCTAGAAGTAGGGCAGAGAAAACAAGGAAAGAATCCCATGGGAATCTTTGGAAGAAGCCTGTCTGGTTAACTGGTGCTGCTATTCAAAAAAGTGCCAAAACCCAGTAAATGATTTTAACAAACAAAAATATAGTCTGTCTGTATTTAGGAGTTTAGCTCCCAATCCAGAGTGCCAGAGAGAGTGCTGGGAGAGTTCTCCTGATGCCTGTCAGTGTCAGTATTAGAAGCAGGTGCTTGGAATCAATCTTTCCTAGGTCTACAAGTTTCTCAGTATGGGGACCCTGAGTGCGAAGGGCATGTCCTGTGCCTGGCTCTCCTTTCTGGTTGATAGGGGATCTCTTTTATACTGCAAGAGAAACTCACTGACGCCCAAGAGACAACCCAATCCTCTGTTCTGCATCCGACCTCATGAGCATCACATTCATGTTGTTGGTGGTGGTGCTGTCCAGTCAGTCCAGACAACAGAGTGAAGCAATACCTGGGCTCTGGCCATCCTCACAACCCTCATTATGTTAGAGCCCATTGAGACAGCCACTGTGTCAATTGATCTTCTCCAAGGCCTTCCTCTTTTTTGTCCCACGACTTTACTGTGCTAGTTAAGGGTTATTGTGCCAACCTGGCTGATAAACACATGTGGGATTAATCAAAGGGCAGAGAGCTAAGCGGCTTGGTGAGTCTCACCTTTCAGGTTCTCTGGATTCTTGCTCTCTGATGGTCGGATCAGTTGTGGCTGCCTTGGCTAGTTCTCTGCCTCCGCTGGCAAGACTCACTTCCTGCAAGACATCCCTGAGGAGCAGCCTCATGGGCCTGGGTGCTAGAGCAGCTGCGTGGAGACCCCTGCCAGTGCTGAGATGCTGACATGCCCACTGATTCTGTTTTCCTCCTGCAGTCAGCATCATTGAGTGTGTTTTGTGAGATTGAGGAGGACTTCGTAGACCTATGTCAGGCAGATGGACTTAGGACTTAGACTGGACTGGGTTGGGTTGTTTAATGTACAATCACCCTTTATATAAAACTCTCTCTTATACACATTTGCATTTCTGTGAATTTGTTTCCCTAGTCTACCCAGACTAACACACTTAGCAAGTATTATGTCATTCTCCAGAGGCTGGTCTCTCCTGATAAGATTCCCAAAATACATGAGATGGAATTTTGCCATCCTTGCCTCTAAGGAGCATTCTGGCTGTATTGCCTTCAAGACAGATTTGTTTGTGCTTTTAGCAGTTAACATCATAGAGGTGAGGATTTACAACACATGGGATAATGATTTCAGACCACAGAACAGAGGGTAACAATATACATCTGAGAATCATAGCCCATATATATTGACCCATATTTGGGGGGAACATAATAATACATAATGAAAGTATGTTATGGGAAATTTTGCTTATGGAAGAGGAGTCATTAGCAGTAGTAGGGGAAGCAATGAAAAACAAAAGGAACCATGACAAAGATGAGAAGCCTGAAGACAGGAGGGATAGGAGGAGGCAGAGCAAAGGCGTGGTGAAGAGGAAGGGGGAAGGGGAGGAGGAGGGGAGCAGGGTGAAATGAAGAAGGGTAACCTTGAAGAGGTCTCAATGAAGGGTCCTCATGCCTTCATGACATACAAAGACGAGCCACCCTTGAAGCCAGAAGCCACCAGAGTTGGTGTTGTGGAAGGAAATGGACTCTCACCTCACACTTACCTGCGCCCCATTGCTGACTCTGCGGCCAAGCAAACCATGTCAACGCAGACCTCGGTCTTCTCATCTGGGTCATGGGACGAAAGATCCAAATGCACAGTGCACAATCTAGGATTAATACAAACGGGTTTGCTACTAGTTACTACTCTCTGCCATCTAGTCACTGCCGACTCTTAAGGACCCCATGAATACAGCTGCTCCTGTGAGTTTCCAAGCCTGTAACTGTGTACGGGAGTAGAAGACCCCCATCTTTCTCCCACAGAGCGACTGGGGGTTTAGAACTTTGGACCTTCTGGTTAGCAGCCCGACACATAACCACTGTGCTACCCGAGCTCTATATCTGCTATAGGCAATGCTTAGTAACTATCAGCTTGATCTGTCCATCTCTTCTTCAGTCCTCTTTCCTCTTCTCTACATTTATCCCTCAACCTTCCCATCATCCTCCTTGGCCTATTTTTAAATTTTCCCTTCCACGAAGGGGTGTGAATAAGAATTGAACTGACGCTCACTTTCACAGGCTGTTCCCGAAGTTGTACCTCGCCGCCTTCAGCTATGTGGCTAGGGAGATGTTCCACTTCCCTTCACCATCTATTTCTCTCGTATTGATCCATGGTCTTCCTGTTAGTTTAACTTCATAACAGAAGTTACAGAATCGAAGGGCTGTGAGAGTACTTAATGATGCAATGGCGGCCAGCCTACTGCCTTCAGTAAAAATTCCAATAAAGCATCCCAGGCAAATTAAAATCCATTCTCTTTTTAAAGACATCCTGAAGAGCTTGATTAATAATTCATCCTGAGGTTTAATATCTGCCAGTGTCAAGCAATCTGTCCCATAGGTCCTCCCTACCACATGTGCTGCGGCGGGGGTGGGTGCCCAAGGAGCTGTAGTGCATGACCTGGGGCACCAGCTTCCACTCAGATCACATGGGTCACTTATCATTTATCAAAAGTGCGGCCAGTCCACAAAGAACAGCTTAATGAGACCTCTCCTACTTATGATCTCCCCCATTCCTGGCCAAGGAAGGAGTCCTGGGGTTCTCTTGGGTTCAGCACCAGACAGCTCACCACAGAGCCAACAGTTCAAATCCATGTGCTGTTTCAAAGGAGTAAAGTGTAATTATCCATTCCTGTAAAGGTCCCTGAAACCCATGCACCAGTTTGGGCTCAGCTGGATGACAGTGGTTTGGGTGAGGAGCCCTGGGTTGTACAAGCTGGCCTGTTCACCAAAAGGTGGGAGGTCTGAACCCACCTCCTCAGCTCCTCAGAAAGAGCCCTGGGGATCCATTTCCAAAGATAGCCATTGAAAATGTGTGGAGCACAGCTCTCCTCTGACACCCCCAGGGTAGCCATGAGAGGATTGGGACCCTCAGAACCTCTTTGACCAGTGGGACTGAGTCACCAGGATCCACCAGGTGTGGGTTTATTCTGAATAATCTGTGTTTGGAAATGTTTCTGTGACCAGCCGATGGACACTGATGTTCTGTCAGTCGCACGCTTGTCTTGTCTCATTCGGTGCCTTCAAAGAAAAGTTCGCTCAAAGAACTGGTTTCTGAAGAATCTCTTGGGCCAGCTAAACTCAAGGCAGACAGGTCAGCTCAGAGGATACTGAGACTTTTGTTAGCCTGCTTGGCTTCTCCCTGAGGACATGGGACAATTATTGGGGCCTAATTAGGGACAAGTGTTTAAAAACTGCACTAGGGAGAAAGGGGCCAGGAAAGTTCCATCAAGGGTTTTCTTTTGGATACACATTGAGCAGTTAACTGCAGTTTGAAACCATCAGTCACTTAGAAGGAGAAAGAGGAGGTTAATACTTCCATAAAGAATTACAGTCTGGGATACCCACAAGGGTAGTCCTGTCCTGTCCTATAGGCTGCTATGAGTGGGAATTGACCCCATAGCTATGCATCTGAATTTGGGGTTGGATCATGATGAAGTACCCTATTCATTCTTCTAGGGCAGGAAGGGCTGCCCTGAGGGAATTTTATAGGGAAACCTTACCCAAGTGGCAGTCACTAATCTGGGGTCAATATGAGGATTAGGAGTATAGGGGTGGAGTCTAGCCTGTCAATCTGGAGATAACCAATGAGACCTCTGTGTGGGCATGGTTTTCTCCTGAGAATTCTGGGAAATCTGTTCTTTTCCCCTTGGAGGTGAGAAACTCAAGACTCAGTCCCTTGGAGACGGTCTACAATCAGAAGGTGGCCAGTCTCTGATCTACTCACAGCAGGGGTTCAACAGGCAGTTGTGCAGAGATAATTATTATTTATTATAACAGTGACATAGAGATCATGAGAGAGAGAAAAGAACAATAGGAGTCTTCATGGGAGTAGAATGCTCCATCTTTTTCGCATGGAGCAGCTGGTGGTTTTGAACTGCTGACTTTGTGGTTAGCTGCCCAATGCTTAGCCACTCTGCTGCCAAAGCTCCAAATTGAGCACTGCAACTTGAAAGAGAAGAAAAGAAGGTGAGTTTGTGTTAGGGATGGTAAACTGGTTTGGAAAAGACTGACTAAAATAGATGACATCACTTGCAGGTTGTATCCAAGGCCACCAAACTGTCTGTGTAGAAGTTGCTGAAGATATGTTGTACATATTTTCACAAAATTCGACTTTTATGCAAACCTGAATCCAGTAAGCTATCTTTTTTTTAGAGAGAACTCCTTAAAGACCCTCATACACTGCTTCTCAAGATGGACTACACATGTCAATTACCTGAGAAGGATGGAAAAGAGAAAGACTTCAAATCTACATTCCTCTGCCACTCCCCAACTTAATATTTAGTGAAGAATCTGAGAGGAGACACAGGCATCATCTAGAACACAATTTCTAGGACTTATAAACTATTCTTTGATGGGGGCTCCTTTCCCAGAATGGAATCTTCTTCTTACAGGGGGGTAAGTTATGTTGCCAAGACATTGACCACTGGGCGGAAGAATTCTTTAAGAATAGTCTACCCTGCATCCCATCCTGTGTCTAAATGCACACACCATGCCATAGCCCAACTGCACCTCACCCTGTGTCACAATCCACCCCGTATCCCATACCCTACCCCATGCTCATCCACTTCCCATGCCACACTGATCCCCTGCACATCCCCACACACCCACGTGAGCCCCACAAGAACCCCTGAGCCCAAACTGCATTCACGCCAGAGTCCACCTTACTTTCCCACCATATTTCCCATGGGTACCCATCCCAATAACCACTCCATACCCCTCCACACCAACCTCACACCCTCTCCACTGCCCATTCGTCACCTGCCTCACAGTCTGTTCCAAACCCACCGTGCATCACTCTGCACCACATCCACCACGTGGATGGACCCTCTTTCCAGCTGCCTCATCTCCCTGCACTAGGCTGCTTCGAGGGGCACCTCTCGGCTTTCTCCCACCAGGCCTTTCATCTATGGATCATCATCAACCCACTCCTAGGACTCCCATTGTCTAGGTCAAACATGTCATTTATTCATTGATTGCTGCTGCTCTCCTGCAGTCTCCACAAGATGATTGTCAGAGCCTGTGACTCATGCTTCTGTGCAGCACGCAGAGTTGAGACCCAGCTGCTGGGAGGTGGGGAAGGGTGTGTCCTGTAACCTGAGCAGTCTGGGTCATTGTTATGGAAGAAAATCACAACAGGATGTTCTGAGAAAGATCTGTCTGTGCTCATCCCTAGAGGTCACATCTTGGTATCCCTGGCCTCTCAGTACATGTATCAAAATGCCATCAACAGACTTCTGGCTTTCTATCCACCTCCCCAACCACCCCCAGAATAGGGAATTGATCTTCCTGAAGCCTTCCCAACAACTCCAATTTTCTTCTTGCCTTTGAAAACCTTGGAGTGGTCATTGACCTCTCTCTCTCTCTCTCTCTCTCTCTCTCTCTCTCTCTCTCTCTCTCCCCCTTATTCAGTCCAATTCTTTCTTTTCAATTTCATTATGATTCTGATCCCCTGCTCACCTCCAGCACACACCTTCCAGTTCCTCACATTCCTTGCCCCTCTGGGTGCTGGCTCACTCTCTCACCTGCTCTCTCGACATTTGTCCCTGGTTGTACAGTCCACACATGTGGACTGACCCAGGCTCTCACATGCTCTCCCTGGGATTGTCTCTCATTCGACAGTCATTTTCCTCCATGCAATGAACTCATGCAACCACTTCCGGTTGATGTTTATCCCCACACAGAGGGGGGATAAGCCTCTCCAAGGATCCAGAACCTTCATCCAGGGCTCTGAATGTGCTTACCAGGCACCCAGGACTCAGTCCCATAATCACCGGTCCTCCTTTCTATCATATGGAGAGCACATGCTGTTTCCTATTCTTCCCAAAGATGCCCCCCACACGCATCTCTCTGGGGGCCCCATGCTCAGTAACCCCATAGAGGGCATCAGCACCCTGAGTCCTCCTGTCCCCTGGACATATCCTCACCAGCCGTCACTCTCCGGAGTCCCGCGTCACTTCTATTTCTGTCACCATCTCAGCAATCTGGCTCTGTCACCTCCACCTCCATCACCACTTTGTCTACAGACATCGTCACCACTGTTATCGACATCTCCGAAGGGTTATCGTGACCCAGGATAGACTCAAGGGCAGGGAGTTTGGGTTTCTGGGTTCGTTATCTAAATCTGCACACTCTCTCGCTGCCACTGAGCCTTAGCAACCCTTTGGAGAGGAAACTTCTGAACGGGTGTGGGAGTCCGGTTTGACGAAAGAAACAAATCCAGAGACACCCATATATGTGTGAGAGAGAACTTTAGATCAAGAAATAATTATGCATCAATAAAACATCCCAGCCCAGTTGAGATCATGTCCACAAGGTCGAAATATTAGTCCATGAATTCCTCTTCAGACTCAAGCAGCACATGCAATGATGCTAAATGCAGGAAGACCACAGGCTGCTGGGTGGAAAGTCCTGTGAGTCCCTGGGGATAGAAGCATCTCCAGGGCTTTGGCTACCATCATTCTGACTCTAATTTGCTGGTCAAGAGGAATGTGAAGCACAGAATGTGTCCCATCTCCAGGGTGAAACAGAGGCCTTAGAAGACCATGCCTATAAGGAGACATCCAACTGTGACCTGATTGGCAGGCTAGACACTACCCCTTCATTCTTCTCTGAAGTTGGCATGAAATTGTGTAGCTACCACAGACTGTAACTCCTTACAGGAGTAAAAGGCATCATCTTTCTTCCATTGATGGACTCTTACTGGCTGACCTAACATATAACCACGACACCATCAGGATTCAAATTCACATACATGTTTATAATTCAATTTATGATCCTAGACACGAACATCCTATATGACTCTATCTTCAGTATTTAGAAGCGGTTCTTGGACATGGCTGGCGCTCAGTAAATATTGAAAGGAATGGAGAAAAAGAAGAATGCAGAGAGGAAGGGAAGTGTATTAGGTTGGATTGGCCAGAGTAGCAAAGCCAGTGATGCAGGTAGGGATTGATGCTGAGAAATGGCTTACAAGTGGGCAGAAATAGGTAAGTCCACTTGGGTTCAAGTCAGGCTTCCCCTGACCTGTGTGGGCGATAGACAGGAAGCAGGTGGACCACACGGGGGAGGGGAGGGCCAGCAGATGCAGAGTAAATGAATACAAAGTCAGCCAAATGCAATCACAGTCAGTAGCTCACTGGCGGCTCCTGGAATTTACAGGTGACACATCAGGAAGTCAAGGAACTAGGTGTAGCCCCCAGCTCCAGCAAAAGATGAAAGGTCAATAAGGACTCAACTCTGCCCAGGGTCTCTCTCATCTACAAAGGGCCACACACCCAAAGAAGTGTCGTCAGGCCATGACCTGGTTGACAGGTTGGGCTCCACTCCTACCACCACCCAGGAATGTCTAGTTGACATCAACCCTAAGTAAACATAAATGGAGAGAAGCCAGGGGTGAAGGGAGAGAGGAAGACAGAGAGGAGGGAGGAAAGGAAAGGGAACTAAAAAGAAATAAAGAGAAGATGAATGGTGGGGGAAAGAGGGAAAGAAAAGTGGGAAAAGGAAAGATAAAGAAAATGAGACAAATCATCAAAGAAGGGAAAAGAATAATAAAGAGAGGGGGAGAGAAAATCAGAAAGAAATAAAAGGTCCTTCCAAGAGTTGAGAGTTTCTTGGGCCCCCACTGGTTAGCCCTAAAACAGGTCACTTCTATGTGTGAGATTTCCTCCATGGAGAGAATCAGAGTAAAAAGACAGTGTCAAGTGGGAAACTGAGTTTCTTAAGGGCACCAGCAGGAGAAAGTGACGGGGGTAATTGTCTGGAGGGGTTGTCTATGTGACTGAGGAATCGGGGGAGCTGTGGTTAAGGGCTCAGGCCCTAACTGAAGGCTCATCACCACTCCTCAGTCAGAAAAAACTGCCCCTGTCTGCCATGCACTCCTTCAGGATGGTAGGGGCTTCCTCGGAACCCATGGGGCAGTTCTGCTTGGTCCTGGGTCTCCCAGTCCGTCAGGGACCGCCAGCATCCCCAGTAAACATGATGGCAGGGGCCTGCATTTGGCTTGGGCTACATGAGATGAGGGGCGGGGGTGGGTTCAGTGGAACAGATGGATATGAAATGTCTGGGACAAAAAACACAGAAGAATGAGAGATAATTAGCAAGTGTGTGCGCAGCCCGTGCCTTGAAAGCCCTGACAGACGTGTGTGTGAGGAACAGAGAGCCCTGGAGAGGGGAAACAACACCTTGTCCCCTCCTCTGGGACACATCACCCAAAGCTGGTGATTAGGCAGTTTTGTCAAGACCCGCTGCTGTAATTGCATCATTGAGTACAGCCCACTCATTAAAAGGCATCCCAGGAAAGAGGCAGGAGGCTAATTTGGGGAAGCCAGGAGGTAGCCTTCTGCTCAGAAAGGCATCTCCCAGTCACCCACAGGCCTTGGTGAGGACCAGCCCTAGTCAGGAGTCAGGGTGAGATTTTGCTGTCCGTAGATGGAGCAGGTTGCACCAAAGCTACTGACCTGAGGCAGGGAACATACCTGAAAGTCCCACCTGGTTCCCTGACAGGAAGGCCTTCTCTTCAGCAGTCGACACGCAGTGGGTTCTTCCCATGCTGGCTCACTTGATCGGGTGAGACAAAAGATACGCTCAGAATGTCACTGCTGAGGGTAACTGCTTCCTAAAGCACCCAGTCCCAGACCAAACCCACAGCCACCAAGTCCATCCTAACCCCCACTGACCCTGTCTGAACAGGGTTCCTGAGGCTGAGGAACAGGCAGCCTCGCCTGTCTCCCAAGGAGTGACTGGGGAATTTGACCAGCCAACCTTCTGTGAGCCATCCAACATCTCACAGACCACCAGGGCTCCTGAGAAAGGACAGCCTCCTGTTTATGAACAGGCGACGTCGGGAAGTGCCTGCCAAGGTCTGCTGAGTGGCTGCCTCTGAAAGGCCTGTTCCTTCCTGCTTTTCCTTTTTTCATGATCATTTTCTACCCGCTGCATTCTTCCAAGTGACAAGTGCTACAGTGTGCTGCTCACATAGTGTGCATTGTCAGAGGAGACAGCAGAGAGGCGTGTCCTTCGGAAAATTACATGGAAGTAAAAAAAAAAAAATGCTGTGCAGTGTCCCTTAAAGGGAAGGGGCACCATTAACGCCTCCAGATTGGCTTCAGTTGTGAAAGCTGCCAGAGTGGGAACTTGGGTTACCAGCTGTTAAGGTCATGTCCACCTTTCTTACCCATGGACAAGCCGCCCCTCCTCCATGCACTCCAAACATGACATAGAATCATCAGTTCCCCAAGGGGCCACAGAGCCTTTAATTCTTTCAGAGTCAGTAGAGGTTGGGAACCCCAACCCAACCCAACTCACTGACTGAGTCCATGCCCACTCATAGCGACCATACAGGACCAGGCAGAACTCGCTGGCCCCTGGCCCTGTGAGTTTCTGAGACTGGAATGCTTTATTGGAGACTGGCACTTCCAAATTGCTGACCTTGAAGCTGGCAGGCCAACTCATAGTCATTCTGCCATCAGTACTTCTAGAGGTCAGAAGGAACCATTCAACCCCAAAGAGTGCGCTGAGATCACCTTTGGACCTTGGGAAAACTGAATTCCTGGAGGTCACCTTTAAGTGAAAACATTCAAAACCCAACCCAATGCCTTTAAGTGGCTTGTGACACATAGAGAACTGTGGGACTGAGTAGGATTCCCTACAGCAGCCTCTCCAAGCTGTAGTCTTTCTTGAAGATGAGCCTAGTGGTGCCAGTTAGGCCTTCATCTACTAACCACAGGGACAGCTGTTCAATCCCACCAGGCAATGCCCTCCCCCACAGGAGGGAGATAATGCCATCTGCTCCGGCAAAGATTTACCCTCTCAGAAATGCTGTAGAGAATGCCGGAAGGGGCCCTAGAACCCATTATGATGTTGTACATACAACTCTTTTATTTATTTATTTATTTGTTTGTTTGTTTTAAATCATTTCATTAGAGCCTCATACAACTCTTGTCACAATCCATACATCCATCCATTGTCTTAAGCACATTTGTACATTTGTTGCCATCATCATTTTCAAGATATTTTCTTTCTACCTGAGCCCTTGGTATCAGCGCCTCATTTTTTCCCTTCCCTTCTCTTCCCTCCCTCATGAACCATTGATAATTTACAAATTATTACTATTTTTTCTTGTCTTGCCCTGTCTAATGTCTCCCCCACCCCCTTGTCTTTTGTCCATCCCCCTGGGAGGGGGTTATAGATAGAGCATTGTAACTGGTTCCCCCTTTCTTCCCCCACCTTCCGCTTACCCTCCTGGCATGGCTACTCTCAATATTGATCCTAAGGAGTTTATCTGTTCTGTATTCCCCCTGTTTCCAGCTCTTATCTGTACCCATGTACATGCTCTGGTCTAGCCAGATTTGTAAAGTAGAATTAGGGTCATGATAGTAGGAGGGAGGGGGAGGAAGCATAAACAAGCAGAGGAAAGCTGTATATTTCATCAGTACTACACTTCACCCCGACTGGCTCGTCCCCGCCGCCCCCCCCCATGACTTTTCTGTAACGGGATGTCTAAGATAAGCTTTGGGCCTCTACTCCACACTTCTGTGCCCTCATTCACATAAGGATCTTTTGTTCTGGGTCTTTGATGCCTGACACGTGATCCCAACACCTCATGATCACCCAGGCTGGTGTGCTTCTTCCAGGTGGGCTCTGTTGTTTCTCAACAATATGACCACTTGTTCATCTTCAAGCCTTTACGACCCCAGATGCTATATCTTCTGATAGCCAGGCAGGGTGAGCTTTCTTCACCACATTTGCTTATGCAACTACTTTGTCTTCAGTGATCGTGTCAGGAAGATGAGTGCTGGATTATAAGAACAAAGTGTTCTTGTGTTGAGGTAGTACTTGAATAGAGGCCCAATGTCCATAAGTGTCCTTAATACTAAACCTATAAATATATGTGCGTAGTCTATTTCCCCATTATCATATATAAATATATTTATATATTTATATATTTATTTATATTTTATTATGCTATATATTTATATATTTATTAAATATATTTATATATTTATATTTATATATGTGTAGGGTCCATATTTAGATCTTTATAAATGTCCTTTGCATCCTAGTTTTTTCCTCTATTTCCTTTCACTTTCCTCTTCTCCCACTATCTTATTCTGCCTTCATTTGTGTTTGATAATTCCTCTCCCTTGCTTTGCCCTTGATCAAGTCCTACCAGACCTCCTATACCCTCATCACCATCGATTTTAGATCACTTGTTCCCTTGTCCCTATGGAAGTATATGATATGTAAATACATTATGTCAAAGAGCGACTGAAAAAAGGAACCAGAATTGACCTATGGTTACTATGGGTGAAGCAAAAAGAGTATTTGATTAGAGAGCATTGAATTTATGTTAATAGGAGTGGAATGGTTTGGAAAAGGATATCAATAATGATTGAATAACACAAGGAGTATAATCAATGGCACTGAATTATACATGTGGAAGTTGTTAAATTGAAGGATGCTTTGTTGTGTACATTTTTTACCCATTTTAAAAATTACATAAATAACAATGAAACCAAGGAAGAAAACAACTATTCCAAAAATTGTATATGTGGATGAAGTGCCAACTGTTAAAAACGAATAATAAGTTTTGTGTAGGGTCCGAATGCATCACACTTGATGCAGCAGCAGATAATCTTGACAGAAGCAGACTGCCCACACCTTTCTCCTCAGGAAGAGCTGGAGGGCGAGGATCCCCAGCGCTATAGTCACAGCTGGCTTTGTCAGCACTGTGCAACTAGGCCTCCTCATGGCAAGCAATGCCTTTGAGATTGTCGTTGTTGTCGCTGTTGTTGTTAAGTACCATCTAGTTGGTTTCCACTCATGGTGGCCCTATGCACAGCAGAATGAAACACTGTCCACTCTGGCAACATCTTCACCGTGGTTGCTTTGTCCATTGTTGCAGCCATTGTGTCCCTGAGGGTCACCTCCTCCTTCCTTTACCCAACATGACTCCTCTCCAGGTCCATCTTGATAAGGTGCCCAGAGTCATGGGAAGAATTTCTCATTTTGCCTTTGATCTTCGTCAGTCAGTGTTACAGCTCCTCTCGGCTATCATCAAGCAAATCATGCCGTATGCAGAGCAGGAGTTGTTAATAAACCATCCTGAGATCCTGATCCCACAAGCTTCTTCAGATAGTCCATTTTCCAGATTATTTGCTCTACATACAGATGGAATAAGTGTGGTTATAAAAAGCACAACCAGATGTACATTTCCCCTCATTATCCCCTTGTTCTGTTCAAAAGATGGTCTCCTGGTCTCTGTGCAGGTTTCCCAGGAGCACTATGTGCTCTAGATCTACTATGCTTTGTAATGTATCCATGGTTTGTTATGATCTACACAATCAAATGTCTCTGTATAGCAATAAAACAGAAGTGAACATCTTCCTGTTATTCTTTTTCAGCCACCTGACATCATCCAGGAGAGCCTTTGCTCCATGTCCTCTTCCAAACCCAATATGAATTTCTGGCAGCTCCATGTCAACACACTTGCATAGGATATCATTCATATTGTTAGGTAGATTCCCCATTCAGTTGGGTCACCTTTCTTTGGCATGAGAACAATTGTGGCTCCCTCCCAGTTGCTTAGCCAGTAGCAGTCTTCTAAATGTCCTGGTATCGATAAGTGAGTACATCCAGCACTGTATCAGTCTATTACACTGGTATCTGTCAATTCCTGTGGGCCTATAGATGTCAATGTCTTCAATGCATTGCTTGGAGTTCTTCCTTCAATGCCAGAGGATCTTGGTAACAAACTACTTCATAAAATATTGAACACCAACCAATTGTTTTTGGCACAGTGACTCAGTGTATTCTTTTCATCTTCCCTTGAGTCTTTCTGCACCATTCAAGATGTTGTCCACAGCATCCTTCAATACTTCAGTTTCAGGCTTGAATTTTCCTCCAATTCTTTTAGCTTGAGAAATGCCAAATTGGTGTTCTAACATCAGGTGTTTGTATAGCTTCTTATAATACTCGGTTTGTCTTCACGACCCACCCTTTGAAATCTTCAGTTCAGCTTCTTCCTTTCATTGTTTATTTCATCCACCTGGGCATTGTTGTTCAGTGACATTGCATTGCTTCCAGTCCCCAGTGCCCCTGTGCCCAAGAGAAAGAAACACATCATGTCCTGCATCACCCTCGCAGGTTTCCCTGTGCCCGAGGCCATTGTTACAGCCACGGTGTCAAACGTGAACGGCCTTCCTCTCTTTTACTGCCCCTCCACTTTACCAAGCACGATGTCCTTCTCCGGGGACTTGTCTTGTTTGACAATATGTCCAGAGTGTCTACGATGAAGTCTCACCATCCCTGCCACCTATGCTACTCGACTTTAGGGCTAAGTTCATCTCTGATGACAATCACATTGGTCTTCCCTCCCCACCCCCCAGTCTTTTCAATAAACTTTTTTTTTTTCCTCGTGTTTGGTATCCTTGTTCTCATCCCACAATTTGTCTGGTCTTGTGTCATGAGTATCAACTGTGTCTAGTCCCTTCTTAAGACGGTATCTGATGGTGGTGAGACAGACTCAAGGCTATCCCTGTGGACTTGTTTCAAACCATCATTACACTTAGTGAAGAATGTGTCTTGGACATTCAGTTGTTTTAAAGAGTTCCCTATTTTCAGTTTTGACAAACAATTCAAAAGGTCAGACTAGAAGCTATATTTTAAGTTCAATTGTAATAACTTCAGCTCTCCTTCAAGGAAATGACCAGATGTTGTTTTATAAGCCCTGCTCGGGCCCTGTTTCCATGGCGATGTATAATTACCAGCAATAAGGTAGAGTAGAAAAACCGGTGAAAGAGCTCTCTTAGTTGACACATTTTTTTTATTTAGTCTAGTCAGATACATTGCCCTGGTTCAAAATAGTTGAAACTCACCAAAATTTGAGCCTGAGGTTTATTCTGAGTAATTATTCCATAGGCACATAGGGAGGGCACTTGTTTCCAGGAAAACAGCAAGTGGTTGCAAGAATCTGGTTACAAGGGGGCTTACAAACAGAAGAGGAAGAAGGAATACAAAAGATAATCACCAGCTGATGGTAATTTAATTGCTGGAACTCTGACAACCCCTTCTGTGGAGAGCCACTGACATCAGTCCTCACGTTGATGTCTACCTCCACACCCAGCAGTCGATTTAGAGGTTTGAGATTCAAACTTAATAGTCCTCTGATAGGAAAGGAAGAAAGTTCAATGTCTGGTGGAAGAAAAGGAGACCTGGTGTTGCAGAGGTTTAAGCATCGGGACATTAACCGCAAGATTCGCAGTTTGAATACATCAGACACTCTAGGATAGAAAGAAGAGGCTGCCAGATTCTGTCAAAAATGTGTAGCTGTGGAAACCCCGGAGGGAACCCCTACGGGGCTGGTCCTCAAGGGCAAAGGCTGACCAAAGCAGAACTGTTGGCAGAGTGTTTAGGTCAAGGATTTCTTTGAAGTGAAATTGTGTTTCCGTGTGGCAGAAAATCACAATGAGACATCTCCATCAAATCCCTCCTTTGCAATTTGGGTATGAAATGAACGCCAACCTGTTATCGACTTCGCAGAATTTTGGTTTTCCTCCCAATGAGTCTCGCTGCCATCCTGTCAATTTTGACTCCTAGCAATCCAGGGTAGAATGGCTTTGGTGGAACTCTTCATACGAGTAGAAGGTCTCATCTTTTTCCTGTGGAGCAGCTGTAGGTTTTGAACTGCTGACTTTGGGCTTCTTGGTGCCGCTGTCCAAACGCAAAGTCTGTTGGTGTCAACTTGGTTGGATTGTAGTGTCCGTAGGGTGTGGTCAAGCTCTGGTCAGCACACTGAGGTGAAAGTGCATGCATGTCCCAAAATCAGTTGTCCTTAAGTAAAGCATAAAGTCTTGTGAAGCTAGCTGACACATTTCAGAGCTGAAAGGAAGTCTCCCAAGGATGTGTTCTGCTGTGATGATAAATATTTATCTTGCCAAAACCCTTTCACCCTCCTCTCCTCTCATTACACCCCTTGCCCATGGTCCTTCTGTGGCACCCGAGACACCTCCCCCAACCTGGGGGAGTCACTGTCTGTGTTCTACACTTGGTGAGATGTTTCCTAACTTCTTGTCTCAACAACAGATACCACTACTCAGTTTCCAGTTCTCACAGGTTTCATTAACTAAGTATACAGTGTGTGTGATGGCACATGGCAAAATACGCCATACAAGTCTCTAGCACTGTCTTCCCTGCACTGGACTATGCAGTAGTGAAGACATGGACTGTCATAGACATGAGGTCAGACTTGATGTTTGCAGGATGCTGGACAGTGTGTAGGCACCTGGTTTCTGTCAATTCTACCAAGGCTGCCCACAGCAGGAACTAAGTACCCCGCCCCACCTTCCTAGCCCACTTTTCCTGCTTGCCCAGGGTGGGAGCAGCTGAGAGTCTATAGCACTCATGGCTTTGGGGCTTTGGGGCATTGCTCTTGGGTGGCAGCCTCTGTCCAGCCTCCAGATCCAGGTATTTCCTTAGGCTCCCTTCTCCCCTGTGATGCTGATTCACCATTCTGTTCCCGGCCATCCATTTTCTCTTGATCTCTGCCTCTATATTGCAATGACGTCCTTACAATGGGGTAATCCCTGACCCATCATATCTAGTAGCAGACTCCCCTGAGATGGCCATCTGCCCACATGACCCCTTTCTCAACCCTGATGACTTTTGGGATCTCCCACTAGCATCCTGCCTAGAATAAAGTTCCTTACCTGTTGATTGACTTGTTCCTGCCACATGTCTGTGCACCAAACTTGTTCTGGCAGTTCAGAGTCTCCAGATCCTTCCTGCTTTAACCTGGATAAACTTCCTTGGGTTCAATTTCTCTGGTTAAATAGCAGGTGGAACACGGAAACGCAGAGACTTGTCTGACAACAAAAAGACCCCGCACACTAGGATAAACAAAGCACAAACGACAGCATGTCTTCTCTTATGATCCTCCAGTGGGCATTAGAATTCCTGCACAGATCTGAGTAGTTGGTGAGCACTCAAAAATCAGTGGGCACTGACTCACACAGAGACCACTAAAAGCTTGTCCTAGTAGAATTATAGTAATTAAAAAGCATGGTAGCTATTTTTAAGACTAAGTCTTCAGAATACATATAATGAGAGACTATATCATATCTGTCATTCTACTCTTCTTACACACATGCCCACACACCCTGCAGATGCAACATGCCCTCAAATGTGCACTTGCATACACAGTGCACAAATACACAGGAATATGTGAAGTGAACACACATACACATCTGCAGACATATATCAACCTGTACATACCTACAGACACAGACAACCTTATGTGCACACACACAATTCCCTGATCATGTTAGAGTATGAACTTCTCTTCTCCTGAGTCCATTGAAATGGGGTCACACAGACCCCCTCCACTACGATAAGGCTTCAAAAGGTTAGTGGAAATATTTCATTTCATCTTGCTTGGATCCACAGTCAATGATAATGGAAGCAGCAGTGAGGAGATCAAACGATGCTTTGCTCTGAGTAAAGCTGCTGCACGAGACCTCTTGAAAGTGTAGAAAACAAGGTGTTGAAGAAAAGGACCGGGGGATTCTGAAGGTCTGGTTATGTGGGCAGAGGGTCATCTCAGGGGAGTCTGCTATCAGCTATGGTGGGGCAGGGATCCCCCCCACACCTATGGCAAGGACGTCATTGCAATACAGAAGCAGAGACCCAGCATCAAGAGAAAACGGAATGATGAATCAACATCCCAGATGAGAAGGGAGCCCAAGGAAATGCCTGGGTCTGGAATCTGAACAGAGGCTGCTGCCCCAGAGTAATGTCCAAGACCTACAATGTCATCAGAGGAGGAGATGTGCAGCTGCTCCCTCCCCAGGCAAGGGTGGACATAGCAGAAGTGGGCCAGGTGGGCCAGAGAAGGGATGTTGGTTCCACTGTGGGAAGCCTTGGCAGAAGCAAGCAGAAGCCAGGTGTCTCTCTGGTGCCTATATGTTGTCCAACCTCCAGTGGACATTATGGCTGATTGATGGAGAATGGATGCTTTAGAAAGATGGTGCTGGCGAAGAGCAATGAATGCACCGCGGACTGCCAGATAACAGACTTCTGTCTTGAAGAAGTACAGCCAGGTTGCTCTTGGAGAAGCAAAAATGTTGACATTGTCCTTATGTGCTTTGCATCTGTTGTCAGGAGAGGCCAGTTCCTGGAGAAGGACATCACGCATGGTCAAGAAGAGGGACAGTGAGAAAAGAGGTAGACCCATGACGAGGAGCGAGAATGGCTAGAACAATCGGCTGGAACATGACCATGGTCAAGAAGGTGCACGGGGTAGCTAGGAGTTGGCACTGACTTAAGGGCCCCTAACAACAGGAAATGCTTTGCAGCTCCCCATACCTGGCCTAAGGCTACCAGTCAGGTGATTGCAGGCCCATGGAGACCTGACACAAGAAGCCAGTGGAGAGCAGCGAGCCAAGTCCACGGACATTGAACGCAAAGGGAGCACTCTCTCCCGGAAAGCGACACAGCCAGGATGAGCACGGAGAGACTTGGGGAAGGCCTTCTGACAGAGAGTTAACTGAAGTAAGCTACGGACATGGGTATCTGTAAATGGACATGCCGGGAAGCTAGAGGACAGCATTTGTGGAGTGAAGACCATCCAAGACGTCCAAGTGAGACTCAGCGGTCCTAACAGCCATGGCCTCACTCACAGCCTCTCCCAGAACAGAGGGGACAGTGGCAGACCCTCAAGTCACAGTCGCTGAGGGAGAAGATGCAGGGAAGAAGACAGGTGCCTCTAAGAATCTTGGCAGCTGGAGAGGCTGTGTCAGCAAGCCATCGGAGCCTGAGAACCACCCTGTTAATGTTCTTAAGCATGCCTGAGGAAGAATCCCATGAGTAGGTCTCCCACATCAGACTCAGCACTTTCCAAATGCCAAACAGCCTTTCTACCGAGAAGCTGCCAAACTCCACTGTAAAGGGCAAAAGTGAGCGAATTTATAATCCTAAGCACAACTCTTGAGCACACAGCAGAATCCCCAGAGTTGCTCCTCTCCACAGGGACTCAGCTGTTGCAGGAATCGGCCAAGGAGCGCCCAGCCTCATAATGAAAACCTCTGATGGTGATGGATGCCTTGATCCTGTTCCCCTGCACAGTGCGGACTCTGTAAAGCGTTTGATGTTAAACACATGTCTGACTTTCATGAAATCTGGTCCATTTACAAATATCCAATTAAAACTGTAGAGGAGCAGTGTGGATGAACCTGGGTTGCTTGTATGTGACCTGCTAGTCCGCACCCGATTATAAAATAAGGGAGCAGTAATGGGAGTACTTTCTGAGCCCAACTCAAAGTCCCCCAAATAAAGAGGTCCCTCCGGGGCCCTTCTCAGCTCCATGCTTGACATTCTGCCCACATCTTGATCTCAGGAGACAACCTTGCCGGAGGGGAACAGTCGTATGTATAGCCCAAGACCAGGCAGTATTTCATGGTTGTTCCTAAGGTCACTATGGTCAGAACCATAGCGATGGCACCAGTGGTTCCCTGGTCAAAAATGCAAACTTATGACCTATTCCTCTGAAGGGCATCGTGTAGAAAGCCCTGGGGGCAGTTCTGTTCTCCGACCTGCGGTCTCTGTGAGTCAGACCACGCTCAGCAGCACCTCGTAACAAGATCTCCAGCCGACCTGGGCATATTCTCAGGGAGTGAGTTCCAACTTATAGGAATGAAATGCCTTGCAGAAACATGGTCTGCTCCCATGCAGTCCTCACAGTCCTGTCCATGTGGGAGCCCATGGCTGCATCCACTGCATCAGTCCGCCTGCTTGAGGGTCTTCTTTGTTTCTCTGACCCTGCTCCAGGGACTGGTCTCTCCTGACAACATGCCCTGAAGTGCGTGAGATGAAGTCTCTTCATCCTGACTTCTAAGAGGCATTCATGGTGTACTTCTTCCGACACTGATGTATTTATTCATCTGGAAATCCTTGGTATATTCAACGTTACTTATAATATTGTGCTATCAGTGTGTCCTGAAATGAACTCTAACAAGGGGCTGTCAATAGAGTATCTGACATCTGACACCTCTCCTATATTGACAGTGTTGCTTTGTGTCCCTACATTTTCTTTCAATAATTTTAATGGGGGCTCTTACAGCTCTTAAGACATTCAATACAACCTATGTATCAAGCACATTTGTATACATGTTGTCATCTTCATTTCCAAATATTGTCTACTTGAGCCCTTGGTATAAGCTCCTCTTTTCTCTCTCTCTCTCTCTTTTTTTAAAAATCATTCCATTGGGCGCCCATACAACTCCCATTATGATCAACATACATGTAATATTTGCATACCTGTTACCATCATCATCCCTGAAACATCCTTCCTCCACTTAGGTCCCATATTTCCCCTTCCTCCTCCCTTCCCCATTAATGCTTAATAATTTATACATTGTTATTACTTTTTCATATTGTACTCAGTTTGCTGGGTCCCTTTACCCACTTCCTCTCTGTCTGTATTCCAGAGAGATCATATGTAGATCCCGGCAATTGGTTACCCCTTTCCACTCCACCCTCCCTCTGTCCTCCTGATATCACCACACCCACCACTGGTCCCAAAGGGATCATCTGACCTGAATTCCCCATGTTTCCAACTCCAGTGTACATCCCCTGATCTAGCTGGGTTTGAAAGGTAGAACTGGGATCATGCTAGTGGGTGGGAGTAGAGAAAAGTGTCCCCTACCTTTTATCCCCTCCCTTCTCAGACTAGAAGACTCTGCTTGAAAACCAAGAACTGGGCATGTTGAAAGTGCCTGGATCATCCAGGAGGGGCATGTGTAGTCTCACTTATGCTTTGGGGCTTCAGACGAGCTGACGAGTTCTGAGGTCCTGAGGTCCTAATTTCTTTCTGTTTCTTTAAATCCTTTTTCTCTGATGTCAAAATATTCGGCTGATTTTCTGAAGTGACTCAATCTCTGCTCCAGTTAAGCTCCCAACATTTTTCACAATTTTAATGTAAATGGGGTGGAGGTTTATAGAGCAGATCATCCGTTTCACATCCAACAATTCTCCCGATTCCATTTCATCACATTCATCAAAATTTTTTTCAATAAAATCACACCGCTCCCCATTCCTCCCTGTGTTTCCTGTTTACATGGCCCCTTTTTCTTGGAAAGATCCTTGAGCCGCTAAGGGCAAGGTTGGTGGTGGAATCCCACAACTTGCACGCCAGGGAAATGATGAGTCTGTGTGTTCCCATAAAGACGGAAGCTTTAGGAAAACCCAAGGGGCAATTCACTAGCGTTCGTCTTCCCCTTGCCAACTCCCTCTCGGTGTCAGCAAGTCGGTCTTGGCCCCTAGAGAGCACACAGAGCAGAGGTCAACTGCTCCTGTGGATTTCTGAGAAGATGTGACTTTACAGAAAACAGTCTGATCCTTTCCCCATGGAACTCACAAATCTGTCTTTTGTGTGGAGAAGGACGTTACACTTGTGAAAGTAGAGGGACAATGAGTGGAAGACCCTTGAAGAGATGGATTGACACGGTGGTTGCAGCAACAGGCACAAAAACGATAGCACTTATGCTGTGCAGCGTCATTATGAGTTAGAACCTACTTGGTGGCCTCTAACAACAACGTGCGCTGAGCAAGTCATCAGAGAAACTGGATCGCAGAAAGAAGAATGTGACATCGGCGTCAGAGGAAGGTTTTTCTTAACAGCTTTCACGCTGCAGATGACACAAACTCGCTCGCTGAAAGTGAGGAAGCACATGCTGATGAAGAGCAGGGGTAGCAGCATCCAGCATGGATTACAACACAATGCAAATACGACCAAAGTTTTCATACCTTGACCCATGGATAGCATTATCATAAATGGAGAAAAGTTTGGAGTTGCCATGGATTTTGTGTTGATTAGATTCATAATCGATGCGCATAGAAGCAACACTCACGAGATCAGTAGATTCGTTGCATTGGATAAATCTTCTGCATTTTAGAACATTGAAAAGCAAGGATTAACAACTTTCTATGGAGAGGGAAGAAGTCCAGAATTAGCAGAGGACTCCTCAAGAAGAAAGATATCATGGGAGGACTTGCTTTACCTGATTTTGATACATACTCTACAGCCACAGTGGTCAAAACAGCATGGTACTGGCAAAATGATAGCTACTCAGACCAATGGAAATGAATTGACAGTCCAGAAATAAAAACATTGGCCTACAGACAACTGATTTTCGATAAGGGTCCAAAAAATATCAGATGGGAGACAGACTGCCTTTTCAACAAGTGGTATTGGAAAAAATGGATACCTATCTGTAGGAAAATGAAGCAAGACCCTCACCTCACTCCATGCACTAGAATAAAATCAAGGGGGATCACAGATCTCCAAGTCAAACCCCAGACTATTAGAGTCATCAATGAGGGAATTGGGACCAACCTGAGAACACTGACATAGGGATGACATAGGCTATAAGAAATTGGAAAGAACACAAACACAGAGGAGACACACATAGACAAGTGGGATATACTGATGATAAAACATGTATGTACATCGAAAGATTTCAACAAGAGAGTAACAAGAGAGCAGACAGACTGGGAAAACATCTTTAGCAATGACAAATCAGATAAAGGCCTTATAATCAAAATCTACAATACCCTGATAGCTTCCAAAAAGAGTAAAACAAATTGCCCTCTAAGGAGGTGGGCAAAGAAACTAAACAGAAGCTTCACAGAAGCAGAAATCAGAATGACCGATAAATATATGAGAAAATGCTCCCGATCATTAGCTATAAGAGAAATGCAAATCAAAACAGCAATGAGATATCACCTAACACCCTCACGAATCACCCAATTCAAAAAATTAGAGAGCAACAAGTGTTGGAGAGGCTGTGGGGAGATAGGGACTCTTATCCATTGCTGGTAGACCTGCTGGTATGTACAGCCACTCTGGAAATCAATTTGGAGATACCTAAAACAGATGGAAATTGAACTCCCATATGATCCAACAATCCCCCCACTGGGCATATACTCAGAAGAGGTGAGTAAGAATACACGACAAGGCATCTGTGCCCCAATGTTCATCGCAGCACAGTTTACAATTGCAAGAAGTTAGACGCAGTCCAAATTTCCATCAATTGATGAGTGGATTAAAATGCTATGGTACATACATAAAATGGAGTACTATGCATCACTGAAAAATAGTGATGAACATGTGAAGCACATCTCCGCATGGGAAGGACTGGAGGAAATTATGCTAAGCGAAGTTAACCAAGCGCAAAAGGACATGTACAATATGAGTCTGCTGAGGTAAGCTTGATAATATTTTTTTTTAAAAAATGAAAAAGTGATATCGGGAAAAATCTACCTTATACAGAAAACCCTGGGAGAAGGCCCAGGTAGTACAGCTGGGACCATACCAAATCTAGGGCTACATATTGTATCCAACTAGAGTGGGATGCCGGGATATGTGAGGTGAGGTGTAGTTAAGTAGGGAGGGAATGGGGCACTAACCCACTCAAGGGGAGTGTATTTTTATATCTCCACAGGAAAACAGGAATCAAATTTAAATAAGATGTTCTCAGAAGTGAATGTAGCATGATGCTATGGAGCCGGGAACCAGTGGAGAGTCTGAGAGCACATCCCAAATTCCAACTACCGGGGCACCCGCCTCTCCCCCAGGAAGTCAGCACCCAAACTGCAGCTTGGAGAGATATACCTCACCAGAGTACACAAGAATAAATGAAGGGGGAGGAAGATGGAATGAAGTACATTCTGACCCACTGAGCTTTAAGGATGATATTCCCACTCAGAACTGCCGATACAATAAGAGGACCATATCGGCCAGCCCCAATATGAAATACAGTTACCCTCACTGACCTAAGACATTTAAGGGTCAAAAATGGAGAAACAGAGTCAGGATTATACCCTGTCTGACTTAACCACACCAAAGTACTGAGGGTGTGCGACAGAACATGAAGTTCAAGATCGAGCACCAAAGATACACTTTGTGACACCCCATCCCATTCAACCAGGAGACAACGAACCTGGAAGTCAACGAACAGACCTTAAACTATTTGTAGATTTTATATTGTTATTATTATTGTATTCTTGCACGTACATTTATATATTGGATATTGGGGGCTTTTTTGTTGATGTTTTCGTTGTTTTCTTTTCTTTGCTACCTTCATTATAGGTTGCCCTTTTTTTGAGTATGTTATTTTCTCCACAGGTCTATCTGGATGGGATAGGATAGATGAGTGGTCTAGGGATGGGGACAATGGGACTGATGGTACCGGGGTGGATGTAGGTGGAGGCGGGGGACTCTTGGCTGATCCAGGGATGGGGGGAGTAGCATGTGGTTCAGGATTGGTGGTGGGGT
>PVJH01009164.1:13913-46692 GCA_004026705.1 Nesogale talazaci | reverse complement strand
GATCAACATGCATATACTTATAGGCTTAGCATTAGGACAGCAGATGGGCATTGGACCTCCATCAGGTACTTCCTCAGTGCAGGAACACTTTGTTCTATTAAATTGGCATTTCATGATGTGCAGCTCCCTGACACGATCACAGAAAACAAATGTGTGCATAAGCAAATGTGGTGAAGGAAGTTGATGGTGCCCGGCTATCAAAACATGTATGTCTGAGGTCTTAAAGGCTTGATAGTAAACAAGCGGCCATCCAGCTCAGAAGCAACAAAGCCCACATGGAAGAAGTACCCCAGCTTATGGGACTAAGAGAAACCAAAGGGATCAATTATCAGGTTTCAAGAACTAATAATCATAACATTATATGCTCACTTTCCTGATATGAGCACTGACGACAAATATGTACATAAGCAAATGTGGTGGAGAAAGCTGATGGTGTCTAGCTATCAAAAGATGTGCTGGTGTCTGTGGTTTTAAAGACATGAAGGTGGATAAGTGGCCATCTAGCTAAGAAGCAAGCCACGTGGAAGAAGCATAACAGTATGTATGACCACAAGGTGTCAAAGGGATCCGGTATCAAGCATCAAAGACCTAAGAGATATATCATTATTAGTGAAGGGGAGTTCAGATTTGGGACCCAAAACCCATCAATAAGTGAAGAGACATCCTCTTACAGAGGGGTTATAGCGAGGAGATGAGCCAGTCTAGGTGCAGTGTAGTAGCAATGAAATGTTCTCAAATACTTCCTCCCACCGACTATCATTATCCCAATTCTGCCAGACAGATTTGGCTAGACCGGGGGATGCACATTGGAGTCAAAAATGTGGATTTTAGGATAGATAATCCCTTGAGACTAGTGGGGAGTGGTGACACTTGAAGGGTGGAGGCATGGTGAAGTGGAAAAGGGGAACAAATTTCTCGGATCTGCACGTGACCTCCTCTCTGGGGTGTGAACAATGTGTGTGTGTGGGGGGGGGAGGTGAGTGAAGTGACACACTATAGTGTAAGATATGAAGAGGTAATAACAATTTGTAAATTATTGGAAGTTGATGGGGGAGGAGAAGGTGAAAGGGGAAATATGGAAAATTGGAATTAAAAAAATAAGAACTAGAGGAAAGAGGGGAAGAGGAGCTTATGCTGGAGAGGTTCAAGTAGATAATGTAGATGAAGGTAGCAACATGTATACAAATATGCTTAATACAAATGATTTAATACATTTAATATTAAATTATGTATTAAATGTATGAGCCCCCAATAAAATCTATATTAAAAAAAGCAAGAATGTCACTTTGAGGATGTAAGTGTACTTGACCCAAGCCATTATATTTTCAATTGCCTCATATACATGTGAAAGTTGGACACTGAATAAAGAAGGCTGAAGAAGAATTGATGCATTTGAGTTGTGGTGCCAGAGAAGACTCTTGAAAGCACCACCGTGGCTGGCTAAAAGGACAAACAAGTCTGTTTTTGAAGAAGTAGGGTCAGAAAGCTCCTTGGAGGCAAGGATAGCAAGACTTCATCTTACATACTGTGGACAGGTTGTGAGGAGAGGCCTGTTTCTGGAGAAGGATATCATACTCGGCAATGCAGAGGGACTGCAAAGGAGAGCGAGACCTTCCATGAGATGTGTGAACACAGTGGCTGCAGCAATGGGCTCAAGCATAGGAATGATGGTGAGGACAGTGCAGGAGAGGGCAGTGCTTCCCTCTATTGTGCAAAGGGTCACTATGGTCAGAAGTAACCCAATGGCCCCTAACAACATCAACAACAAGGGGCTTTTAAGATCCCAATCACTACTCATCCAAGTAAGATATAGAACATTGTCTCTGTGGACTTGTGTTAGTCTGGGAAGACGAGAGAAACAAATTCATAGACACTCATATGAGTATAAGAAAGAGGATTATATACAAGAGCAATTGAATCTTGAGAGAATATCCCAGCCCAGTCCATAAATATGATATTAGCCTATATGTCCAATACCAACCTATAAAATCCTCTTTGGACTCAAGAAAGACATGCATTGATGCCAAATAAAAAGTCTTGTGGGTTCAGTGGGGTTGCAAGTATCTCAATGCTGGTAAGAGGTCTCTGCAGAGGGCTGGTTGCATCAGGGTAGGGCCATGTTTCTTCCCCAACTCCTAGGGTGTAGGACTATGTGTCTTGTCAGTACAGCATCTCTCAGGGTGTGAGCTAAGAGAGAGAGACATATCTCCTACCTCCAAGGAGGAAAATACTGGCGTTCACAGAACTCTCAGAGAAGGCCAGGTCCACACAGAAGCCTCATTGGTTATATCTTGATTATGACAGGCACAGACTCTACCCCTTTGCTCACACTGCTCTCAGATTGACACCAGATTATGTAATTACCACAGGTCTGTTGCACCAATTAACCCAGAGACTATGAACTTAAGCCCTCAAGCCCAGTGACTCAATCCCTCAAGGTTTTATGTCTATAAAGCATTCATAACTGTGCACCCTCTATGCTACACCACGTGCATGGACATACTCCCTGGAAAGATGAATATTGCTGTCATTATTAAGTGCCATCTAGTACTTGTGCTCCTTAGCGACCCTATGTACCACAGAGCAAAACACAGATCAGTCCTGTGTCATCCTCTCAATGGTCCTTATGTTTGAGCTCATTGTTGTAGCCACTGTGTCAATCCATCTTGTTAAAGAGCTCTGTTTTTCCCACTGCATCTCCACTTTACCAAACATGATACCTTTTTCCAGGGGCTGATCTCTCCTGACAGCATGTTCTCAAGATCTGTTATCTGAGGCTTTGTCACCTGTGGTACTTACATAATTTCATGTCAACCTGTTAAGTAAGAATGGAGGGGTAGAGTCTACTCTGCCTATTAGGTCACAGCCTGATCCCTCCCTGTGGGCATGGCCTTCTCATGAGGATTCTGGGAAATCTCTCTCTCTCTCTCTCTCTCTCTCTCTCTCTCTCTCTCTCTCTCTCTCTCCTTCACATTCCTGATGAAAAGCCACATGGAGCCATGCTGATGGAAGCCAAAGTCCTGGAGGTGCTTCCACCACCCCTGGATCCAAAAGATTTTCCACCCACAGGCCTGTGATCTTCCTAAATTCAGTAACATTGCATGTGTTGTGTGAGTCTGAAGAGGAATTCATGGGCTAAGATGGGATTTATGGACTAATATAGAACTTATGGACCTGGTCTGGACTGGACTGTGATGTTACACTGATGCATAATTAGCTCTTGATATAAAATCCTCTCTTACTATGAGATTCTCTGGATTTGTTTCCCTAGTCAACCCATACAAACATATTATGATACCTTAGGAGTGGAGTACTGGAGAAATAAATCATAAAGATGGAGAGTGAATGCTCATTTGACCCCTGCCTCATGGTGGTTTCTCTTCTTTGGCTAGTGAAAGATCACATATGACCATGCAGTTTACTGTGTTGTTTTCTGGATAACATATGTGAAATTAAAGTTTTGGTTATTTTTTTTTTTGCTTGCTATCTTTGGTTATTCCTGTTTGAAATGGTGAAAATGAATGTGATCAATGTATACTTTGAGCTTAGGGGACAAAATGGTCCCTTGCCTTTCTCAAAAACCATACTGCATTGTGAAAATGGCTGACAGAAGGCAAAATCTTAGCTTGATGTAATTAGAGGCCTAAGGTCATATATCATTTCAATAGACAAGTTTAGATAAGGAATAAGATAAGATAGATAAAGGAACTTGACTGTTTCAAAAATTAAGTTTAGGATCGGACTGTCCTGGACTCATGCTGATTTCTTCTGCCTGTTGTTTTTTTTATATAATGGTTGGTAGAAATGATTATTGGGAAGTATAGAGTTTGCAAGCTCACTGTTTCAGCCATCAATTTGAACCTTTAAATGGGTTAGGAAATGCCTGTAAAGAAGGCTCTGAAAAGATAGCCCCACCCAGTGCTTTGCAGTACTTGGTATATTTGCATTTGAAGGAGTACTTTGGCTTTTTGAATTTTGAACTAGTGGTTTGTGCCTGAAACTGGAAAATTCTGGAGCCCTGAAAGAAAACTCCTTTCTAGGACTGAACATCAAAGGGAGCCTCTGGGCAGCCTGAAATGTTTGCTAGATGACTCCCTGGATTCCCTTGTTGGGTAAGAGTGGGAAAAAATGCAGCAATAAGGAGCTGGGTTGAGTCTGGGCACTGACACCTGGTTCACAGGAACTAGAGGGGAAACAAAAAGAGGTTGGCTGATCTGAAGTTCTTGACCTACCCCAATGGGGCTGAGATTGCTGAGTGCCAAAAGACAGGTGTACAATGGGTACCTTGGTGAGACTTGGTACAGCAGCCCATGTTCAGTTGACCAGAACAGATGAAGAGAAAGAAGATTTTTGAGTACATGAATTGGTGAATATTGCTGTTGATTTTATGGACAGACGGTCTTGCTTTGATTGTGCTTATGGATGCAGACTCACAAGGTTTCAAATGGGATGAAGAATCTTCACATCAAAGAACATGCTTGTCTTCTCAAAGCACTGGGTTGATATAAGTGGGCAGTATAGAAATTATATACCCAGGGCTGAACCCAGTGGCATAGTGGTTGAGTACGGGACTGTGGTCCACTGGCTTGGCAGTCCAAATCCAGCAGCAGCTCTGCAGGAGCAAGGCTGGGCCTCCTGTTTCCACCAGAGGGCAGTGATGTCCACCCTCCCAAACAACAACAACAACAAAGAAATTGTATACCCAAAATTGGGTGGATAAAGGCACAAAGTGGCTGATTTACAAACTTGCAAGTGGGAGAATATATTCATAGGATTATAAGATCAAGATGCAGGTGTTCACTTAACTGCAATTGTTTGACATAGAATATTGCTTTGTTCGCTTATAGAATATTTAAATGAGGCTGGCACATATTAAATTGTATGCATTTTAGTTTCATCCTGCTAGACACAAATATGACTTTCCTGTCGTCTTTAAGAATTATAAATCGTGGCTGAGCCCCGGTGGCGTAGTGGTTGTGCGCGGGACTGCGGCCCACTGGGACGGAGGTTCAATTCCAGCAGTGGGGCTGGGCCTCCTACTCCCACCGCCGAGAGCAGTGATGCCCCCCCCCAAAAAAAAAAAGAATTATAAATCGCTAAAGAGTTGTGTAAAGCTGTCAAATTGACAAGAGGTGATCTGTGATAGTTACACAATTTCATGTCAACTTGATAAATAAAAACTCTCTCTCTCTCTCTGCTTCACATTCCTGACTACCAGATGGAGCCACACTGATGGCAGTCAGTGCCCTGGTGATGCTTCCACCACCACTGGATCCACAAGACTTCCCACCAAAGCCTATGCTCTTCCAGCTTTGGGCATCATTGCATGTGCTGCATTCTTGACCTAATATCAGACGTATGGCCTAATATTAAACTCACGAACTTGATCTGGACTGGGATGTTCATTGATGCATAATTACTCTTGATATAAAGTTTTCTCTTACACATGTAGGAGTGTCTCTGGGTCTGTTTTGCTAGTCAGCCTGGACTAACACACCATCCTTGTCTCTAAATGGTATTCTGGCTCTACTTCTTCCAAGACATATCAGTTTATTCCCTGAGCAGTCCATGGTAATTTTAATCAGCTTGTCCTTTTAGCACCTCATAGTACTTCTCATATTCTTTTCCAGCACTACAATTCAAATACATCACTCTTCTTTGGTCTGTCTTTCTTAATTCAATATCTAACTGCATACACACATGAGACTTGGGACATGTGTACTTTAATCCTCAAAGTAGCCTCCTTGACGTTCAATACTTTACAGAGGCCTTTTGCTGTAGGAAAGGCAAATAAATACCCATGTGCAAATATCTTCTGACCAACCTCTTTCTTGTACCTGTTCAACGTGTGTGTGTGTGTGTGTGTGTGTGTGTGTGTACTCAGAGAACACGGTCATTGTAGAAGGGTGCTCGTGATAGCACTGACCTTCATTGCCCTTCACTCTTGCCTCTCCTCTCACCACCAACTCCCCCCGCCCTGCCTTTTATGCCCACCTTCCTTGTATTGTATGTTGCCCACCCTTCACCCACATCAACACTAGCCTACCCTGTAACCACCGACTGCCCTGCTTTCTCCTTCCATGCCTGGCCACCAGCAAAGACTGTTCCTTCAGCAATCGTTCGTTTGTGCATGGGGTTACTGTGAATCAGAACCAACCCAGCAGCAGCCCAACACCAACCACGTTTTATCTTGGGGGTGGTTATTGTCAACAGAATTGTTTTCCTGCGTTCTTTTCAGAGCCCTCTTTTTTAATGTCACTTGGTTGAACCTTTCAATTAATTCCAATAATTTTCTTGCCAAGTCTTTGGGATTTTCTATGGCTTATACCATTGCCTGCAAAAGAAGCCTGCCACCCCCTGCACATGCCTCATCTAGGGAAAATCACCACCTGCCCAAAGCAACTTATGGGACACATCACAGCTGAGTACTGGCATTGAGATAAGAGGGTGCAGCGGGTGAATAGGGTGGGACTTCGATCTGTGGGTGACACAGAGAGCCTCAGGGAGTGGTCTAAATCTACCCAGGACTTCTGACCTGGAAGAATCAGGGTGGATACACGATCTGAATGAGACTTCTTTCTGCTGTTACTCTTAGTCCCTGGGTGAGGAAGTGGTCCATCAATTCGACTGCTAACCTGAACAGTTGAAGGTATAAGTCCTCCCCAAAACAGACGTGATAATCTGCTTCTGAAAAACCATCCATTGAAACCCCATGGGTCACAGTTCAACTCTGACACCCACAGATTTGCCCGGAGTCAGAGTAGATGTCACGGTGACTGGTTTGGTTTATTTATACAGTTAGCTCCCTGCTCAACTCCCACTGTCCTGTTGAATGTCGAGTGAAGTAAGGGGAGATCTCCTTCTGAGAAACTGGATTCTGCTCAAGGATAAGCCACCCGAGAGATTTGTTAGAAGAATGCTAATCACCCTCCCGCCCACAGAAAAGAAGGAACTGCTTCCTCCCCCATCCTAACGTAAAGATTCTGTGGTAGACAGAAAGAAAAAAAGTCATGCAAGAAAGTAGAACGGTCATATATTCAAAAACCCTAAGGCTGAGCCCCGGTAGCGTAGTGGTTGTGCACGGGACTGCAGCCCACTGGGATGGAGGTTCAATTCCAGCTCCACAGAGCAAAGGCTGGGCTGCCTACTCCCTCCACCTGAGGGCAGTGATGCCCCACCCCCCAAAAAAATAAAAAACAAAAACCCTAGAGCTTCTCCAAAGCAAACTTATAAGATGTAACTTTTTTTTAAAGGAAGGTCAATGGTAATTTCCACATTCATAAAAATTAGGAAGAGAAATTCACAAAATAATGCTACTGATAAGAGCATCAAAATATGAACTACGTAGAGATAAATGTAGTAAAACCCATCTAACAACTGCACACTGAAAGCTACAAAATATGGCTGGAAAAAATAAAGAAGACCTCAGTAAATGGAAGCCTCAGCCATCTCTATAGGTCAGAAAAATTGTAGCTGTAAGAGATCCATTCTTTGCCAATTAATTTAAAGATTCAGACCATTTTCCATCAACATCTCAGCAGGATGTTTTCTGTGTTGTCCTTGAAGTCGGGCAGCTATACAAAACACCTAGGATACCAAAGCCAGGTTGGAAAAGAAGAACAAAATTAGAGGTAAAAGGATTCGTACTCTTTGATGTAAAGACATCCTACAAGACTTTAGGGCTTCAAGACACTGCTGCTATTGTTGGTCTGAGGTGTCAGGGAGTCCCTTTCGACTCATTCAACTCTAGGTACCAACAGAAGGAGGCACTGCTGAGTGCTGCACCCTCCTCACAATGGCTGCGCCCATGGCTGCAGTCACTGTGCCAACCCGTCTTGTCGAGTGTCTGCCACTCTTTTCACAAGTCCTCTACTCTGCCAAGCACTGAGACACTACTACCGTGGATATCGATAGGCAGCTCCACAGAACCCAGGGTGGTCCACAAAAGACCATGCACATACGGCCAATTCATTCTCAATGAATTCAATGAAGACAAGAAAAACCTCTTCAACAAGCAGTGCTGGAAATTTTGCACGTTCACACACAAGAATTACAATAGCCTCAACTCTTCATGCCTCCCCTCCATGCAACTCACCTCGAAAGGGATAATAAGGAACAGCTCTGACGTGTTGGAAGCAGAAAGTTTGGGGAAGAAAGAAAACAGTTGCTCTTGAGTCAGCCACCATTTTCAGCCGTGAACTTTGCAGAACTTAATCCCTTGACCTTTCTCATGATCTTTTGCTGGCTGGACTTTGACCTCCATTCTTTGTTGTTAGCAACCAAGTGTTTTATCCATATGCACTAATGTGGATTCATATAAGAATCAGCTACTCTGGACTCTTCCTGACCATCATATTTCCCTTCATGTCACAGATACTGACACTTAGAAAGGAATCTGGAAATGGCTGGAGAAAGATGAGGCTGTCAGTTCCTGCAGCTTCAGAACCCCAAAGAGATGTGTGTTAGTCTGAATAGACCAGAGACACAAATCCAGAGACACGCACATGTGCGTAGGAAGGAGATTTATCTACAAGAGTGGTTGAATATTGAGAAAACATCCCCGCCCAGTTCAGATCAAGGCCATAAGCCCAAAAGTATCCCATATGTCTGATACCCATCTATAAAGTCCTCTTCAGACTCACAAAACACATGCAGTGACACCAGCTGTGGGGAGATCACAGGCCAGTGGGTGGGAAGTCTTGTGGGTCCGGTGGCGGTGTAAGCATCTCAGCCCTGGCCTGGGTCTCCGTGTGGCTTCTCCAGGTCCCGGGTTCTCGCTGCCATCAGCATAGCTCCACGTGTCTTATTAGTAGAAACTCTCAGAGAGGGAGCCTAGAGACTGTGTGTCTCCTGCCTCCAAGGAAGAAAGACAGGAGTTCCCAGAATCCTCGGGAGAAGGCCATGCCCACACAGAGACCTCATTGGATATGATTTGATTGACAGGCTAGCCTCCACCCCTTCACTCTGAATCCCCAAATTGACATCGTGGTATGTAACTCTCACAGGACAAGTCTATTTTGTCACTACGAGTTGGAGTGAGTCAAAACTTGAAGTAATTGAAGGACAATAGAAAACAGCAAATGAAGCCAGGAACACGCTTTGAATTTTCCATCCCTCGTTCTTTCTGTTGTGAACAGAACAATCCTCGGGGGGTATAAATGGTTTGTGCTCCTCTGATAAAGGTGGAGGATACTCCCTAATGGGGCCGGGAGTATCCCGCACCACCAAGTGAGATTCAGCATGCCTCACATCCCACCAGGACAGCAAAGGGGACACCAGCAAGGTCTTAGGCCTGACACTGAACCAGGCATGCTATTTCCAAGTGCCTCAGGTACTGGGAAGCCCCCAGGCCCCTCAAGCCTGGGAGAGAAAAGGTGGGCAATTTGCATCCGTGAAGATTGTGGCCAAGAAGACAGAAGGGAGCAGTTCCACTCCATACTACAAGGGTACCCAACAGGGGTGGGTGTGGATTGTGTGGCGTAAGCAATATCACGGAAAGTTCTTTGACCAAGCACCTTTGAAGGGTATTGTTAGCAGTGGAGTGGCTGGAGAGAGAGACACAGACACAGAGGGAACCATGGAGAAAGGGGGAGAGGGAAGGGTTTTCTTTCCCTGAGTGGGAAGCAGGCAGGAGAACCACACTAATTAGCTCTCATCTGGGTCTGGGGCAGCCATATCTGTGGCACAAGGCTGGATGGCAGAGGCATCTGACGAGGCCATGAGCAGAGAGGAGGAAACCCTGGTCAGAAAGTTGAAAATGAGCAGCTTCCCAGGCTTCTGTACTGTCCCCACATAGAACTCCTCTTCCCGGAGTTCATCTGCACAACCGGAGTGTTGAATGATACTCCCACCCCTGCTCCCTGGGTTCCCCAGCTGCACGTGTCTTTCAGCTGAGCTGGGGTTTACACGAGTGTCTTCCCGTCCAGGCCAGCCAAGCCACGTGTTCCCCTTAGAATCAAGGCTACCCAAGACTGTGATAAATTATAGAATCAGCCTCCGTACCATAATTAATTAATTTTGATTAAACATTTACTCATGTGCTCATCATGTGAAGAAGCTGATGCTACTGGGGGGGGGGGGGGGCGGCAGGGGAAGGAACCTCCCTCCCAGGCTGACGCCTTCTCCCCAGAGAGCAGCCACAAGGGCTCGGCAGCAGTGTGCGTGCACCGAGACTGAGGCTCCTGTGAGGAGCTCTCTGCATTATCTGCGAGGACAGACCACTGAGCCACAGGCTAGATCTGCAAGGGACTGGCGCTGGAACCTGGAGCCAGCTTTCGGGACTCTCTGGCCCTTCGTCTGCTCCAATAGACAATGGTTTTTCTTATCTCGTAAGAATGTCCAAGAGGAACTGATGCCTTTGAAGGATGGCACTGGCAGCAAAGACAGAAATCAGCACCAGTTGCCAGGAGAGCTAACACATCTGTCTTGGGAGAAGCACGGCCTGCATGCTTCTTAGGAGCAAAGACAGTGAGACATTGCCCCACCTATTGTGGGCGTGTTCTCAGGAAGAGCCTGGTACTTCTCTGGAGAAGTACCTCGTGCTTGAGAACACGGCTGTCATTAGGAGCCATCGTGTCGGTTCAGTCCCATAGTGACCTTCCACACAGCAGAAGGAAACACTACCCAGGCCCACAGCCTCCTCACCATCGTGTGTGTGCTTGAGCCGATGGTCACATCCATAGTGACAAGCCACTTCATCAAGGGCCTTCCTCTTCTGCACTGCCCCTCTGCTTGGCCAAACACGACGCCTTTGTCCAGGGACTAGCCTTCCCTAATGACGTGTCCAAAGTACATCCGACAAAGTCTCACCATCCTGGCTTCTAAGGGGCTTCTGGCTGTCTTTCTTCCAAGACAAATATATTTATGCGTAGGCAATCCATGGTACTTTCATATTCTCTTCCAGCACCATCATTCAAGTGCATCATTTCTTCTTCAGTCTTTATTCCCTGTCAAGCTACCACATGCAAAGATCATGAAACAACGCTTTTAGCATGGTTGACTGGGTGGACCCGGTGGGCCAGCCCATTGCCAACTACCTCTGGCTCTTGGGGCTACAAAACCTGTGGCTCTCAGGGTCATTGCCTCCCTTGCAGGATGTCTTTGATTAGCATCCAAGTTTTCATATTAGGTTCCTTTCTCCCTCCCCACCAACTGGCCCCCCTCATCTCATCCAACAGAAGCACATAGGTAGCATATAGAGCAAAAGTGTCCTTCCAGCAGTGGCATAGGCGCGTGGGATGGCTCCCACCTCCACAAGCCAAGTTCTAGCCCTGTGCTAATACAAACCAACTGGGGTAGCTTGAGATTTCTCCATGGCTTTCTGTTTCTGTACCATTTCCTCACCTGGGTCCCCCCTCCTGCTGAATCCTCATTTGAACCCACTTCTGCCCTAAATGGACCCCTGGTGGTCCAAAGTTCTCAGCTGCTAACCAAAGGGTCAGTGGTTCAAACCCACCAGCCGCTCTGCAAGAGAAAGATGAGGCAACCTGGTGCTATGAAGATCCTGGCCTCGGCAACGAGATGGCGCAGTCTTGCTCTGTCCGGCAAGCTGTTCTGCGCAAAGTCCACTTGATGGAAGTGGGTTGGCTTGCTTTAGTTTGGACTGTCCAAAAACGCAGGGCCTTTTCTTTGCAAGTGGAGATTCTGAGATCCTGAGGCTATTTCTTTGAGGGGAGACACTGTCCAGTCTGAGCTTGCAGGATGTTCCAGCTTCTATCCACCCACTTCAGCTGCTCGGTAGCCTCCCTGTAGCAGCAACAAGGGAGTGATCATGTAGCTTCTGGAGGAGAATCAGTGAAATGACCCAGATTCTCCCTCAAGGAAGAATGTTAAAGAAACAATTTTTGAAATAGCAAGCATCCATACTTGTAATATATGTAGTAAAGCTCTGGGTTTAAGAGGCCCGTGTTGCAGCATAACAGCCACCTCTGCCTTGTTGCCTGTCCTCAGTTTCTCCATACGAGGCACATGTGCAGCGCGACCATTGCAGACCCCAGTGGGTTGGGAAGGGGCTTGAACCTTTCTGTAAAGAGTTTATAAACATGCACAATATTCCGATGCAAGATCATGTCCATCTATTAAAACTTCTCAAACCCTCAACCCTTAAAATGACGTTGGGACCCGGAGACTACTGCAGGCAAGACTTGTTAAATTGTGAGCCCAGTCGGTGTGGAGTTTGGGCAGCCTCTCCCCCCCCCCCCCCCCCCACCGATGTGTCCTGGAAGCCCTGGTTTTCAGTCAGCGAGTCTTTTGTACCACCCAAAAGGGAATTCAAGGGGCCCTGGTAGCAGAGGAGTTAAGTGTCGGGTTGTGAAATGCAAGGTCAGCAGTTCAAAACCGCCAGTGGATTTTGATTCCTGTAGAGTTGCAGTCTGACTCGGAAACTCACGGGGACAGTCCTGTTCTGTCCCACGGGGTGGCTGGAGTTGGCATCAGCTCCATGGCAGGGAGTGTGGTTTGGTTTGATGTTGAGGGGAAGTCGGCGTTATCTGGAGACAATGTGCCCATCATCACTGAGGAAGGAGGATGCTGCTGGCATCTAGTGGGGAGAGGTCAAGGATGCTGCTCGTCGTGCTCCAGAGGACAGGGCAGCCCCCACCACCCAGGCCCATCTGCCCAAAGGCCCGAGCAGTATGTTCTTCTCCAGGGACTGAAACCTTCTGATAACACCTCCAAGGAAAGCGATGGCAAAGGCTCCTCTGCTGACTTCAAGGAGTGCTCTGGCTGTACTTCTCTGAACAGGGGATGTTCTCCCGTTAGCGTTGCAGACACTCGATGCTCTTGGCCAACGGCGTGATTCAAAGGCATTGGCTCTTTTCTTGTTTTCCATTAGTCACTGTCCAGCTGTCACAGACACAGGAGACTAGAGTCAGAGTGTGTGTTGGGCTGCTCACCACAAGATGCATAGTTTGAAATCATCAGTAGGGAGAAAGTGGGAGCGTTCTGCTCCTGTAAAGAGGTACAAATCTCAGAAACTCACAGGGCCAGTGCCGTCTGTCTCCTAGGATCCCTCTGAGTCAGGAGAGGCTTGATGGCAGTCTGTGGGTCGCTTGCACCTAAGTCCTCAAAGAGACAGTTTCCCGTGTCTACCCTTCACAGGGCAGGGTTTATGTGGCAGATTTTCCCAGTGAAACACGTGGCTTGATTTCTTGACTCTGGCTTCCACAGATGTTCCCTGTGGATCCAAGTCAAATGAGATCCCTGACCCACTCTACCCACCTGCCCATCCTGACATTGTCAAGGGCAGGCTGGTGATTATGTGCCATCAGGGTCCTTAACATGGTCAGTGCTTGCAAGCCAACCTAGATGCTCAATATGAGGAAATGCCCATTGGCCAGGAAGACCCAAGAGGCGGTCATACTAAATCAGCCCAAAGCTGCTTCCCAGCACCGCGCAGTCTGCCTGCCGGGTGTAAAGTTACCGTGCACGTGAGCACGCTGACGTTCACTCCAGGACCAGTCCCCTGCAGAGACCACCTGTCAATACTGGCCTGGGTTCTAGGCTGCCAGACCACAGGGTCACCCCGCGGCCACAGTCACCCTGTGGAGACAGCATGCTCACCTTAATGTGGGTCTGCTCCCCAGCAGCAGACACCGTCTGGAGCTGATCCATTCTCTCAATGAGGGAAAAGCAGAGCCAAAAGATGAGAAAGGTGAAGAAATGGAAGAGGGTTTAAGGAGGCAGGCTTTCACATCTGAGGATCCCATTTCAAGGTGGTGTTCTCCGCGCACTTCACTCCACTGGTGGTGAGCAGTTTCAAGGTTGATGGGTGTCTTCGGCTGCATTCTCTAGAGAAGCAAAGGCAGTGACACACACACACAGATTTATTTCAAGGAGATGCTTCCTGCAGCAGGGGAGGCTAGTGATCCCAAATCCATCACCAGGTTAGAGGCTTTTCCCCGCTCCTGTGACTGTAGGGAGGAATTCACCCTGAATTGCCAAGAGGGAAGGCTGCTTTCTGGCTCAAGTCCCAAGGACTGCAGGTCAGAGGATGACATGAGAACTGAGAAAGAGCTTTGCCTGGACATCCATGGATATTAGATGCAGGCCATTCCCCAGGGAGCTCTCGCTTTTCCACGGATTGGCCTCTGCTCACATCAGGTGGCAAAATATAGTATGGTTGCCTCGCATCTGCCAAACCACTAAGAATCATGGTCAAGCTGAAGCAAGACAAAACCCAGTGCTGACTCATAGCCAGTAGAAAGCTCTTCCTCCCAAGGAGCTACTGGTGGTTTTGAACTGCCAACCATATGGATCACAGCCCAATGCATAAACAGTACCCCAGCAGGGCTCCTCGTGGTCCAGCCACGCTGATGTCTAACCTTAGTCAGCACAATGGGGTGTCTGTTCTGGCTCTTGCTCCTCCCGCTTTCTCGGAGCACACAAAAACATGAGGGGTTGGGGGCAGGGGGACCTTAAGTTCTCTTCCTTAGTGTTTGGTCATGAAGAAATCTTCCAGGGCTACCTCCCTGGGCCAGGCAAGGGATAAGTGTTTCTGTGCATGTCACCATACTCATTAGACCTGTCATGTTCCCTTACTACACACAGTCATGGGAACAGGACTCTACATTAGGACTAGAGGGAGGCAGGCCAAAGAGATTGAAGGCCCCATGGGACGTGTTTCCTTCTGCTGCACATCCGGTTGCTATGAGTCGGAGTCGAATGGACAGCACTCACAGCAACAGATCCATCCCATCAGGGAGTTGACGACATGGTGCTAGATCCCGTCATGGAGTGATGACACCGTGTTAGATCCCGCCAGAGAGTTAGTTACACTGTGTTAGATCCCATCACAGAGCTGATGACACCGTGTTAGATCCCGCCAGAGAGTTAGTTACACTGTGTTAGATCCCGTCACAGAGCTGATGACACCGTGTTAGATCCCGCCAGAGAGTTAGTTACACTGTGTTAGATCCCGTCACAGAGCTGATGACACCGTGTTAGATCCCGCCAGAGAGTTAGTTACACTGTGTTAGATCCCGTCACAGAGCTGATGACACCGTGTTAGATCCCATGTGGAGTGATTGATTACATTGTGTTAGATTCCGTCATGGGTGACTGGTGTCAAATGACTAAGAACCATGACCCAGCCAAGCTGACACAAAACCTAACTATCACCAATGGCTTTTCTGAGTCTGGGGAATAATGGAGATGCGAAGTAGTAAGAACTCCATACCCATTTGTAAGACTAGAAATTTTATGAGACAGCTTCATATATGATATGTGTGCAGATTAGATATTAAACACTCATTGCCATCGAGTCGATGCCAATTCATAGCAATTATATATGCATATGTATATATGTACACACATATAATTGCTGAGTATGTATGTATGATGTGTGTGTATATGTGTGTGTGTATATATATATATCATCAAGTTGGCTGTAAGTCACAATGACCCTCAGAATGAACTGCTGCCTGGCCCTGTGCCATCTTCACCATCACAGTCATATTTAATCTCCTTGTTGAAGCCACTCTATATTCTAAATGTCTCCCAACCTAAGAAACTCACTGTCTATCACAATTTCTCAATATCCGATTGCAAGATTTTCTTAGTCTGGAAGCTCCACTAAAACCTGGTCACCATGAAAATATTGGTGGCAGCGCTCCAGGATCAACCACAGAAGGACAAGCTGGCAGAGAGTTATGGACATACACACACACAACACACTCCAGTATCACAGCAACACATGACTACCACAGGAAGACAAACCAGAGGATGGGTGATGAGTGATGGACACACTCACACACAAGCACCAGGTCGTTTATGCACCATATGCATGGCATATCTGTGTTAAAGACAAAGCACTCGTAGAAGTGTGAAAGAAAGGGGGAACGAATAAAATAACGAATAAAATCATTGAAAAAAAAAGTGTGAGCCACATATCACTTCAGCTGCATGATCAAAGAGAAATGTGCAAAGCTTAATGACCAGGAGGCTTTGCTGGATTCCTCTTTGGCCTAGATATTGCTGACAATGCAAGGTCTTAGGAGGATGCTTTGCTCCTGACAGTGTGGCCTATAATGAAGACAGAGTTTCTTGGACTTCCCAGAGGAGCCAGGGAGTATCCACAGACCACATTTTGCCACCTAAGAAGCTAAGTAAGGGGGTGTCTCTTTACAGCAGCCCCAACCTGCTTTCACATGTACAGACAGAACTCTGGGTCCCAGAAACCTGCTTGATGGCATCCACAAGAACTTCCCTGGCCTCCCACCATCCCATGCCCTTCCTTCATCACGCCCCCACCCAGTGTGGATGGCACCCTGAGCCCCACAAGCCTGCCCTCTGTAGAGTCCTGTCGGCAGGAGGCTGTCATCCTGACATGTCACCTGGCCTCCTGTGAGTCTAGTCTCTCTCCTGCCCTCGTGATTCTGCTGGGAACTGCATGGGCATCTTACCCACACACGGAATCCTGGACTGTCACTCTGGCTGTGGTCCCCGGAGGCTCGTTCTGGGTTTCCTCAGAGGCACTGTCGCCAATTCAGCCCAGAAACATTGTCCCACAGAGCCTCTGCCTTCCCGGCAAGTCCCACCAGCCACACGCTCACCAGGGCAGCTGAACCCCAGGGGCCGAGGGAAGGAGGGACTGGATGACCCTGCCGAACTAATCATGGCTGCAGTGACTCCGGGCCACATCTTCTTAATCAGCTTATCCATTTGTCCCCAGGATGGGTCTCCTCACCAAACCCTTGTCCTCTCTATACTCAAAGACAATCAAAAACCCTGCCTCTCCTGGTTGTTTGGAAGACAAAATAAAGCCAGACCGTGGGCCTCCTTGGAGCCTGAAATCCTGTTGGAGATAATAGTCACCTGTAAGAAGAACCAAAGCATTGATGAGGGAGGCCAAGTTCTGGCTACCGGTTTGGGCTGTTTATTATATTGTGACAGGGACCCAATGGAGCAAGTCATGGGGACACCCAGATCTGAGGCCCAGCCTGGGCATTGTCTTCTGGGCCTGTGTCAAAGTCATCTCCAAGGTGACTGTACCTCTTTGGTCTGAGGATGTTTGCTGAGTCTTGGAGTTTGGAAGGACAGGGGCAGATGAGTGGAAAGGAGGGCAAGACGAGGACTGGGGTGACAGTGACTTTGCAGGGTCTGCAGTCATTCTTAACATGCTGTCCACCCCAACATTAGAGAGAGAGAGGGATGGGTGTGCAGATACATCTTGGTTGTCGTTGCTAAGCACCACTGAGTTTGTTCCAACTCAAGTCAACCTAGCAGACAGCAGGACAGAATGCTGCTCGGTCCTCACGGTCGGCGCAGCATTTGAGCTCAGCGCGGTGGCCACTCACTGTACAGTCCATCTCATGGAAGGCCTTCCTCTTTCTCACCAGCCAGCTACCTTACGTTGTTTGGGAATATCACCCAACCAGATGGGCTCAACTCCCGGCACTGCATCCTGCTGCTTGCAGGAGTAATCAGGCAGACTCTTAGTCCTGGCCTGTCTTAAGTCTGAAAGCCCTGCTGAAGCCTGTCCACCACAGGGATCCTTCTGGTATCTGAGAAATCAGTGGAATGGCTCCTAATCTCACAGTAACACGCAGGCCCCCACAGTAAGATGACCTAACAAGAGAGCAGTGGACACACATGTTGGCCTCATGGTGAAAGAACACCACTGAGAAATGAAGGAAAATCCTGTTCTGGGGACCCCAGGGAGTCTCTTCCTTTGGTCAAGCGTGGAAGTCGTGTAGTCTTGTGTCAATTCCAGGATTGGGAGTGTAGGGGTGGATTCTCGCCTGCCAATCTAGAGATGGCCAGTGAGACCTCTGTGTGGGGCATGGCTTTCTCCTGAGAATGCTGAGAAATCTGGCCATATTTCCCCCTTGGAGGTGAGAGATTCGTGACTCAGTCCCTTGGAGATGCTCTACTGACAAGACACAAGGTTGATTCCCTGTGGGACATCCCGGAGGAAAAGTCACATGGGCTTACCCTGATGGAACCAGACCTAGGAAGGCAGAAAATCCATGCAGAGATTCCTTCCAGTGTTGAGAAGCTTGAAAAGTCACAGAGAGGCCTCTGCCAGTGCTGAGATGCTTCTACCACCACTGGATACACAAGACTCTGCAACACTGGTCTGTGATTGTCCTGCAATCATTGCATGTGGCTTGTGAATCTAAAGAAGAGTTTATAGACTGGTATCAGACATGTGGGCTAATATCAGACTTGTAGACTTGGACTGGACTGGGTTGAGGTGCTTTTTCAATGTTCCATTCCTCTTGTATGTAAACCTCTCCCTTATATACATATGCAAGTCTATGAATTTGTTTCTCTAGTCTACCCATAGTAACCCATCAAGTCAGAGCAAAGATGTAGCACCACATAGCCCAGGGACCATCCCCACTCTGTGGCTGAAGGATGTGGGACTCCTGGCTTTATTGCCACACAGTGTATAGTATACATCGAGCAAACCTAATTATTCAAGAAGTCAGCTAATCTCCCTGAGGAAACGACTGAAATTAACAAAGCCCTGTATTAATGAATGGATTTATTATCACCATTCCATTGAATTTACTTACATTTTTCCCCTTCTGTGTCACTCAAAAAAAGCTTGTCAAAAAGGTCTTGCAATCAGACTGGTGTTACAAAATAGACCCTCTAGGTAATTTGATCGGAAAAAAAAGATGCAAATTAAATCATGAGCTAGATCATTCTGCACTGCCATACCTTTTCTTTTATTTATAAAAATATGTAACATCCACCACAAGCTCACTGACGCATAACGACCTACATGTGTAAATTGATTTTCCCGCAATAATTAACTTCACCCTCACAACAAGACAGATAGGTGAGCTGTAGCCTGTAGAGCTATCCACAAGGCAATAAGAATCCTTTATGGAAATAGTATAGCACTGTCGGAGTTGACTTGGTGCCTTGGGCTCTGACCCAACAGCTGAGCGCTGTCTAACAGACTAATTGCTCCATTTCAGGTTGTTTTAAGGTGTCATGGGATCTGTTCAGACATACAGCAGTGACTCTACACCAGCAGAAGGAAACACTGCCGGGTCCTGCCCCATCCTCCTTCTTTCTGCTTGGAACAGAGGAGAGGATGGACCCTCATCTTTCCCAGTATATTAGAGTTTACATTCTGACCACTTCAGTTTGAAAAAAATCCCAGAAGTGACAGTCCAAAATCCGTATTCTGGGTTCCTAAATAGATTTCTCCTCCATTGAGTTCTTTCTGGGCCCTAACAAGGATGTGGATAACCCTGCCTCAGGCAGAGTGTCTCAGAAAGTAGATTACCCCAACACTCTTCAGCTATCCCAGGGAGGAGCACTCTCTCTCTCGGGGATTTCCTGTGTGTATCCTTCCTGGGGTCACTAGAATGGGGACAGTACTGTGGGGCCACATAGTCATGAGTCATTTCCTGCCAGTCTTGACCTGACTGCTTTGATTGGAAAGCCCTAGGCCAATCCTGTAAACCTTTCTATCTAACAAAGTACATGTCCCAATTTTGGCCCCATTCTGTTTCTGTCATCCCACCTATAACTGTGATGTATTGAACTGTTACCTATCAGGAATTTGTGGAATGTCTCTTGTCCCATGCTGTGGTAGTCAAATAGTTTCACTATGGTAGTCAAATAGTTTCATGGCAGTCTGGAAATATATAAAAGCATAGGGGTGGTAACCAACCCATCACTCAGGTCATTCTTATGATGCCTCCCTGTGGGCTTGGCCTTCTCATCAGGAGGGACCAGGGGACTTCCCTCTCTCTCTGCCTTCACCTTCCTGCTGGCTGGACTCCCAGAGAACTGCTGAAGCCCTGTCATGTTTCCACAGAGCTGGTATACTCACAACTGTTCACACTGGCCTGTGATCTTCCTGCATTCTACATCATTGCATGTGACTGCATGAGTCTGAAGAAGGACTTGTGAACCAATAACGGACTTATGGACTTCAGTTGGACTGGGCTGGGATGTTTGCTTGATACATAATTACTTCTTGAGATAAAGCTCTCTCTTGCACCTATACGAGCGTTACTGGATTTGTTTCTCTAGTTAACCCAGCCTAACACACATGCCTTATTAACCTAGGTCCCCAGTTGTGAATCTTTGCCCACCAACTTGACCTCATGGTAAGGACCTTCTTCAACCGAAGATGTGTCTGTGTCATTAGGTTGCCTTTCTCTCTTTTAAGACTTGATGAATGCTCTCCTTAACTTATAATTGGGGTTGGGGTCTATTCTGTACCCTAAAACAACAGTACAGACTCATCTCAAAGCATATTGCTTATTATCTAGCTTCTCTGCAAGATCAATGAGAAGTGTTTCGCCAAGCAAAAGCAACATGGTAGTGTGATGTTTGCTGCAGATCAACCTTGACTGGTTGTTCAAGGCCATCTGAAGGCCCAGTGGATGTCTGGACGTTTCCAGAGCCCCAGGTGTGACTCATGCTGACAGCACTCTAGAGCCATCCTTCAAAATGCCGCCTGGTGTCCTTGGATGTATGCAACGTGACCTAGACTGATCAGAAACAAGCACTCCAGAGCCAGTCTGAGTGGGTGCAGATTCCTGCTCTCCTACACACAAGGTGGGTGAGCCAAACCCCTCTCTGCCTCAGTCTACCCATCTGTCAAGAAGGAAACTGCGGTGATTAGATTTTAAGTCAATTTTCTGTACCTGTGTGGAGGCAGGGAGAGTCCAACCTGTCAATCCGGTTATGCCTGGTTGTGCCTCCTGGGGGGTGTGGCCTTTTTATAAAAGAGACAGAGAAAACTTCTTGCTCTCTCTCTCTCCCCTCTCCCCCCCCCCTCCCCGCGCCTTGGCCTTCCTCCTTGATTGGATTCTATGTCTGCCTCCAGGAGTGGCTTCATGTGGACCACCCACCCTGGGACCTGTTGGCACCTGCCATGCTCTCTCCAACTGACCTTGGACCCATGCAACTCTGGACCCCTGCCTCCGGCTTCACCTTTCTGTTTGATCGGCCAGCAGTTAAATGACTATATGACTGTGAAGGAGGTTTGAGCTAGCATCAGACACATGGAATCAATTCGGACTGGGTTGGAATGCCTTCTTAAGAACTTCTATAAACTTCTTTCTTGTACCCAGATGAGTGTCACTGGCTCCGTTTCTCTAGACAACCCAGCCTCACACAGCAACCTACTTCCTGGTACAGGACGTCCCTTAGAGAATTCAGTGAGGTCAAGGCAACGTTTGTGCCATGTGGGGGGCTCTGCGTGTGCCTACTCCTCTTAACAAGAAAGGGGACCAGATAGAAAAAGTGCTTGCATGGGGTCTTCTTGGTTTGATAAGCATGCTTTCAAAAAGATATGTGCTGGGAAGGAAATATGGGTACAGGTGATGAGTGAATGGTGTTTTCCGTATTTATAATGACTCCATATTGCTTGTAAAATGTTCACAAAGGTAGAAGAGAGAAGTCAAAACAAAGGAAACAGCCAAGCTCAAGGTTGCGCAAAGGATGCAAGGCACAGAAACGCTGGGAGTCTGTGAGGGTCAACTCTTGGTGCTCCTGCTCTCCTCCAGGCCCAGCAAGTCAGACGCTAAAGTTCCCTGAGGAGGACCACGTTCCTTCTGGACTGCCCAGCACAAGGCCTACGAGCTAGCAGCGAGTGCTGTTAATACAGAGAGAGCGTGTAGGTAACTGAGATGACAGCTTTCAGAGTGCCACCCATATTTTAAGTCAGGATCTTGACTGCTGCTGGATGACAAACTTGAAAACCTCTTCCTCCTGCTGCTTGTCTAAATAGCACCTCCCGCCAATAATTTGATCTCAGAAGCAACAGCTGGGAGGCATTCTTTCTCGAGATCTTTCTCTGGGCGGCATCCTGTTGATGTATTATCATTCATCCTACTTTGTCCTATTCCTTCATGTTGTTCCTCCTTCCTTTTTTTTAGTCCACTCCAGAAATCTGGGAGCACAGTGAAAATGGGATCAGACACGATGTTTGGCATGCAGCACACGCTCTCTCTATATCAACAGCATCGGATGATCAAATTGGATAGTGGGTACACCTATGGAGTGGCAAAGTTGGGTCTGTGAACTTATGACAGTCGACAGAACACACACCCTAGGAATAGAATCACCCTCACATCCTGAGATCATTCAACCCAGAGAAAAGACTTCTTTAAATACTAAAAGGAAAGATGGCACTTTGAAGACTGAGAGGTGCTAGACCCAAGCCACAGAGTTTTCAATGACTTCATATGCAAACAGAACCTGAGAAATGGGGGGAAAATGCCAAAGAAGAATGGATATGTTTTCATTAAGAGTGTGGTAAAGAATGAACAGTTCATCTGAGGAAAAGTTTCACCAGAAGTTCCTTCAAAAGAGGGAAATGAGACTCCGTCTTAGGCATTTGGGGCATAGTATCAGGGGGAGATCTTGCTTGAAAAGGCATAGCCTTGAGGAAAACTCGGGGAACCTTGAACGGAAGAGATGGACATGGTCACCACAACAATGACCTTCAACAGAAATCACCAAAAAGAAGGCCTGGGGTCAGCAGTGTGCTGTTCTCTTGCTCATACAGCTGTGTTGTATGTGAGAACTCACCAGACAGCATCTGACCACAGCAGAGACTGGACACTCTACTCTGTCCCTGCAGAAAAACACTGCTGTCTCTGCTATTCTGGCCCTTCCCTCCTGCATGTGCTGCCTTTTGAACTTCCTGTTGTATCCATGGAAGAGAGTAATGAGACCTGACTTCCCCCATGTTATCATCTACTGAGGGATAGTAATGGACCAGCTCCTGCTGGTCCCATCTGCTTCTTTCACTGACTTTAACAAGCCAATGAGTCTTTCTGTGTGTCTGTTTCCTCACAAATAAAGTCGGGTGTAATCTTTAGCCTTTTTGGCTCCCAGTTGTGGGGGACAGGTCTCCTGAAAGAATGGGTGTGGAAAAGCGGAGTTGTATGTCCTCGTGCCAAATGGCATCACTGACAGCCACGCTATCTCTCTTGACACCACTCCTGAGGTTGTTCTTGGCTTCCCATTCACTTTCCTCAAACTCCATCCACCTTTCAAAGATGGGTGTTGCTCCTCTGGGAGGTGTCTTCTGAGCAACGCTGGAGGAGAGGTTGTCGACCACCATGGATTCAGAGGCAACTTATACACAAATCACCTATCTCCATTGGGTGGGAGGAACAGAGCAACGTAGGATGTACTAGAACCCGCATGGCAAAAGCAAGTGTCTAAAAGGAAGGAGGATGTTGCTGCTGGGGGCACAGCATGCTGCTAATAGAGTGAGTGCAATGAGAACTGAGAACTGAGTAGGAAATTAAGCTTCTAGAAGACACGAGTAGTCTTAATGCCATGTGGCTTGATTGAATGGTGGTGGAAAAATGCAAATGGTGACAGACTTTAGGAAGGTTGTGGGAAAATAGAGTAGATGCATTAAGTACAGACAACACCACGCTCGGAGGGTGAAAAAGAGTGGACCTTGAGTTAGACAGAATGACACAGGAGCTGCAACAATGGACTTAAGGATGAGGATGTCATGGGAAGAGACATTTCCTTCTGCTACACGTAAAATCGCCAGAGCCTATTTGACAACACTTTATAACAGCAGCAGGAACCATACATTGCCAAAGAGTTGTGGAGAAACATGTGTCAAAGAATACTGTGTGTTAGTCTAGGTACACTACAGAAACAAATTCTTAGAGACACTGATATGTGCATAAGAAAGAGCTTCATATACAAGAACAATTGAATATTGAGAAGACATCCCATCCCCGTCCAGATTAAATCCAGTATTAGCCCATATGTCCAGTAGAAATCTATGAAGTCCTCTTCAGACTCATGAAACACATGCAATGATGCTGAATGCAGGAAGATCACAGGCCAGTGGGTGGGAAGTCTTGTGGATCCAGTGGTGTTGTAAACATCTCAGCACTGGCAGCATCTCCACATTGCTCTTCCAGCTCAAGGTACTAGCTCAGTTCCATGTGTCTCACCTGCTCCCAATAAGTGAGGGTGTGTGTCCCACTTCCAGTGAATTATTTATCTCCTTCAAGCCTCCAAATCAGGGCTATCAAGCTGTGATCTGATTGGCAAGCTAAACGCCACCTCTTCACTTGAAAATTGACAACAGATTTTGTAACTGCCACATGCTGTCAGCCCGAGAAGGCCAGACCTGTATTAGGTGCAACCTGTCTGAGAGGAGAAACTCCAAGAGACCCTACAAAAGTGAGCAGCTGCAAAGTGGCAGCGCTGCATCTTGCCAAAGGCAGAGGACTCTCAACCTCTGGGCAGTCCCAAGAACCTCTGACTCTCCCAGGCTTCCCTGTATGGTAAATGGAGCTTATGCGCATAAGAGGAGCCTGAGTGGTGCAATGGCTTTGTGTTAGGCTGCAAGCCACCGGGATCAGCGGTTCAAAACCACCAGCAACTTCTCGGGAGGAAGACTAGGCTTTCCACTCTCGTAAGCAGTGACAGTCTTAGAAATCAACAGAGGGTTCTTAGCTACATGGAAGTTGAGTTGGTTTGGGGTTTAGGGGAAGAATTTTTTAAGACAGTAATATCAAGAAGGATAATAATACTGGCAATACTAAGAAGAGAGTTGAAGGTGGATATCAATGAACCAAAAGAAGATAAAATAAAGTAACAGGGGAGGTCAGAGAGAGAAGTGGGAACTATGGGGATGATATCAGTTATTCAATGAAATGAACTGGGGCCCAGTGCACAGAGGGAGGAGTTGGCATAGATAATGTGGCAGTTACTTCCTGCTGCTGTAAGAGAAACACCCTGAATGAATTGTGTGGCCACTACATGATTGATCTGGTGTCAGCTTGAGGGTATTAAAAGTGAATGGGGTGGAGACTAGTCTGTCAATCAGCTCACAGGCTGAGGATGCCTTCTTGTGGGCATGGCCTTCTCATGAGGATTCTGGAGCAATCCCTGCTCTCTGCCTTCATCTTCCTATGAACAAATCATGTGGAGCTAAACTGAAATCTGTGAGAACTATGTGGTAGAGACCTCCAGAGACAGCCTTGTGATACTTCCACTGCAATTGGGTCCACAAGACTTTTCATCTGCCAGCTCAGGATCGTACCGAATTCAGCATCCTTGAATGTGTAACATGAATTTGACTAGTGTCAGAAATATTGGCTGATATCATACTGTAGACTTGTTCTGGACTGGACTGGGATGTTTTCTCAATGTGTAATTATTCTGTGATATAAAGCGCTCTCTCTTACACATACATGTGTGTTGAGGAACTTGTTTCTCTCGTGAACCCCTCTAACCCAAATAGCTTTGTCAGATACTTATTTTTCCCACAGGTTGGAAGTCCACTGCTGTTGCTGTTGGTACCGTTGAGTCAGTTCTGATCCATTGTGATATGCCATACACAACAGAACTAAACATGGCTTTTCTCTGGGCCATCCTCACAATAACTCAGAGTCCATTGTGTGCAGCCATTGTGTCAATCCATCTCATTGAGACCCTGCCTCTCTTTAACTGCCCTCTATTTTACCAACCATGGTGTACTTTTTAGACAGTGGCCTCTTCGAATAACATGTCCAAAATATGTAAGAGGAATCTTTCCCATCCTCGCCTCTAAGGAACACTCTACCCATACTTCTTCCAAGACAGATTTGTTTGTCCTTTTGGCAGTTCATGGTACTTTCAATGTTCTTCACCAGAACCACAATTGGAATGCATCCATTCTTCTTCGGTCTTCCTTATTCAATGTGGAGGAAGTATTCCCCACCACAATGGCCACAACCGCGAACTTGAGAATATGCATCATCAGGAAGACACCACAGGGAGGGGCAGTGCTTCCTTCTGTCATGTCAGCAGCATGAATCAGAGCTCACTCGGTAGCAATAATAGCAGAGCTGGAGAAGCAAGTGAGAGGTGAGAGAGAGAGGGATAATTGGATGGGAATGACAGTGTTACTGAAGTGGGAGCTGAGTCACAGAATGATACTGGACCAAGACCAGCAATCCCATGTCTGCAGGCCGAAGGCACAGGTCATGACTAAAATGCTAAGAAGTAAAGCGTTACCTCGAGCCTTGAAACCTAAACTTTGAAAAAAAAAAATCAAAGTATAATTTTTCAGAGATTTTTCTTAGTAGCAGTCGCCACTGTCTCTGAGTCCAACTCCTTTCACTGATTTTGGCGTGGGTGTCTTCAGCAAGGCAGCAGGGACTGCTCCAGGTGAAATGGAATGCTCTCCAACAATGGAGCGTCTCCCCATTCCAGCAGAAGCAGACAAAGGGTCCCTCCTGGCAGACTGCAATCACTCCTGGGCGGCTAGGTCTCTGATGGCTGCTGTTTACTGTTTATCACTGTAGAAGCTCATTGAGGCAGAGAGAAGCAATTTGTTCCTTAAAAAACGAAGAGGAAAATAGCCCCCACTGATTAATGTTGCCTGAAGCGCTCTTCTGCACACTCATTTGCCCTCTAGTTGGGCATGGAGGTATTAGAGTGCTGGGATCATTCATTAGTCTGCCACTGAGAGGAGGACAGATCTCGGGAGCAAGGAAACCAGATGGGCGTGTGGGCTGCTGGCAAGAATGGGAGACAAGGGCAGACCATCACTGCGTGCTCTGCCACAGGTCCCTGAAGTGCAACCGCAGTCTTCAAAAAGGCTAGTGACACCACAGGAGGCTCACCCTCCTGTGCCAGGTGTGTGTGTGTGTGTGTGTGTGTGTGTGTGTGTGTGTGTGTGCTTGAGGATAATCAGTGAAGACTGCTCTGAGGGTCCTTTCCAAAGAAGGTTGTTGCTGTCTTAGAGCAAAGAGGTTTGTAATTCAAGCCCATACAAGGGTACCTCAAAAAGGACTTTGAGTATAAAGATCCCAGCCAAGAATACTATGGACCCCTGCTCTACTCTGCAGCCCACGGGGTGACGTGATGGGTCAGGGGGGACTTGACCACACAAGACCAGAATAATTTTCTCTGAGAAATGCAAGGGAGCACCCACCTGGGTCTTCTGGTCCCATGAGGTGACTCATGACTCTAAGTCTTGTACCCTACCACCTCTAGCTTTTTCTCATCACTGACAGAGCTCTCTGTGTAAGACAACCCCAGGAACAAGCGCTGTGGCAATCATTCAGCCATTGAGGCTTGGAAGTGAGAATGGCAGCTAAGGATAAAGCAAGAGTGTCCACTACATATTGGGTTTTCTCCTGGGGTGAGCTCACGGCTTTCCATAGAGGCCATCTCTGAGAACAGTCATACTCTAAATCTCCCTCCTCAAAGAGCAGGTAGAAGGATGTAGGAGCATACTTCCTCTGTCTGGATCCTGCTCACCTTTGTCCAGGCATGATGAGGCTGGAGAGGGGTGGAGAGCGGTCCATGCAGAGCTGGTGCAGTGGGATCCCTGTGTGTCTCTAGAACCTTCTCCTTACCAGCCCAATTCTTGAGAGTGATTCGCTAGGGACTCTCCATGTACCACCCACCTCCAAACACACTTCAGGGATGCCCCAGAGATGTCTGCCACAGATTTTAGCAAAGCACAGAGAAGGGCCAGTCCCGAGAGCAGCAAGTGTTGATTTTCCATGCTGTTGTCAGTCAATTCCAGCTCACAGTGGCTGCTCGTACAGGGGTCCTGGGCCATCTTCACATTCATTCCGATGTTGGCACCACTCTGTGAATCCTCTCATGGAGCGCCTTCCTCTTTGCCGACCCTTGACTTTAGCCAGCACAATGTCCTTCTCCAGGAACTCTGGATCACAGGTCCAAAGAAGTGAGGCAACGTTTTAACACCCTCATTTCCAAAGAATATTCAGGCTGTACTTCTGCCAGGACAGATTTGTTTGTTCTTCTGTTAGGCCAGCATCTAGTCAACATTCTTCTCCCCATATGTATGCAAAAGCCGAGACCTGGGGGAGGAACCCAGAAGAAGAATCCAGGCTTTCAAATTGTGGTGTTGGCCAAGAACTGTGACCTTGTGACCTTGTAACTGTGACACCTAGAAGGAACAGCTGAGCTGGAATACACATGCTAGCATTGTGGGCTGACGGAAGGAAAATCAACCACGGTGGTGGCGGTGCATCACTGTGCCATTGTGAAACACATTAGTTGGAGGCTGTCCCTTTTCAATTTCCCAAACTTAAATGCGCAAGAATCAACAACTAAAACAAAGCAACAACCAAACACAAAAGCCGGGTCTGAATGACTTCATGAACCACGGGAGACTAGAGCACATTAACAGGAACACGTTCAGACAGGGAATCACTCCTCTTCACAGACTCATTAAGATGTAAAATGAGTTTCTTTGCACATTAGCACCCTAAACACACCCTGCAATGAAAAGATAAAAATAATTTATGGAGGTCGGTTCCCGCTCTTGAAACTCACAGCCAAATGGTTCCACTCTTCACTATCCAGAAAGTCTACAATTTGCAGACCCCTTTGATGCTGTGAGGTCTGCCCCAGAGGTGAGTGGACACCCTCTCTTGGAGAACCTACAGGGTCAACACTGAATGTCTGGGAACAAAGCTGGACTTGAAAACCAAGCATTCAACCAGCAGTGGCTGCAGCCGTAAACTCTACCCTTGAAACCATTTCGAGGATGAAGCAGGCCCGGATGGGTCCCCTTTTGTTATGTGTGGGTCGCTAAGAACAGTGTCTTACTGGAGGGCACCTAATGATAGCAACATGTGCTTTTTCTTCCTATGCCAGCTCTTAACAGCAGAGTTTCATTTCAAACCTCAGAGATGGAATTTCCCAACTTGCAAAAATTGGCACGATGCTTGCTCTGCTCCGGTTGGATATTGAACCGCCTGCTGCTGTGTATTAAGAAATGAATAACAGGCTTTCTATAATTGAATGGAATCATCCTTAGGGCTGACATTTGACCTGGTTTGACCTGAATTTTGGTTCAGTGCATTTGCTTGGAAGCCCAAACTATCATGGTTTCAATAACTAGCAAGCAATCCGTGGCATGTAAGGAAACATTGACACGTGGATTTTTAATTGCTGATTGATTCCTCAATGTGTGGCGTGGTTAAGGAAAGTAGACTAATAACACAGTGAGATCAGCATTGTAATCATAGCTAAATCATCCTCGAACTGCTTGAAAATTGGTGACTGGACATGTTGAAGGCGTTCAGTGCTACCTGCAGACTGTGACTCCGGAGGGCGGTGTTAGAATGCTCGGGGGATGAAGACATCTCTCCTGCTCAGATCCATGTCATCGACCTGCTGTTCTGTGCAGGGAAGTGTCAGTCTTGCGTTACATGGTCCCAACTGTCCCTATTGACTAAATGTGCCAGCTCTGGGGAGAAAGCAACAGTGTTTTCCCAAGACCAGGCCCAAGTGTCAAGACTAAAGGATTCTAGATTTGCACCTCATTCATCCATGCAGTGTTTCCTAACAAAGCAAGTGGCCTCATTAAATGGCTCCTTTGAGATCGTTAAGGGGCCTGGAAGGCTGAAAGTCTAAAATGGTAAGCAAAAGACAAGGGAAAGAAATTGGCATTATATTGCAAATGTCACCAATTCGGCTGCCTGCTATTGTCGTTAAATAGAGATATGGGGCCCTGCTGGCAACGTAGTTATGCATTGGACTGTGATCGGCATGGTTGGAAGTTCAAAGCCAGTAGCCGCTCTGAGGGAGAAAGACAGGGCATTCTGCTCCTGTAAACAGTTACAGCCGCATATACTCACAGGGGGCTCCATCAACTCCATGGCAGTGCATTTGGATATCCGTATATGAAAACTCATATGGGACCCCACGACTTGATATCATTAAGTACGGTCCTCACTTCTGACCTAGTGGACAGCAGGAGTAAACACTGGCCTGCAGGAGTCCTGCACTGTCCTTACCATTACTTCTGTGATGGAGCCCATGGTTTCGGCCTCTGTGTCAATCCATCTTACAGCAATTCTTCTCCTTTGTCACTGCCGGTCTATTTCACCAAGCTTGCTGCTCTGCTCTGGGGACTGACCTCTCCTCCTCCCCTGTCCAACGTAAGGGAGGTGAGGTCTCATGATGCAGACATATGCAAGGTGACCTCAGCAATGCAAAGGCTTGCTTACCTCCCAATAGTGAAAATGCTGCCGCATCTGATTCGCCTGCTCACAGAGGCCTCTGTGCTCGGTGGCTGGCTTCCAACAGCAGGCACATCCCCGTGACCGTTGTAATCCCAGAAGGTCGGCAGCAGGCAGCCAAAGGAGCGCCGCTCTCCAGCACCAGGTTACCACTGCGCAGTCTCTTGCCTTGGCGCAGTGGGTCTGTGCCCACTCCCTGAGTGATGCGGACCCTCGGAGTGCTGGTGAATAGAAAGCACCACCCTGAGCAGCCCATGGGCTGAGCTGAAGCAGGACTCACATGCTGACAAAGGACAAGGGGCTACCCCTGAGGGACTCCTTGAAGAATGGGAAGATGGGGGCTCCCCTGCCTGTCACTGCACAACTGTACCTCACTGTGATGCCTCGAGTCTGGTGACACGCGTACTATGCAGAGTCCCTCAGGGAACGGAGCCATGGGAGCCCAGGACCCTATATCGTACACCTACCCGAAGGCCTCAGACTTAGTACATGGGAGACCTTTGGTTTTCACTCTTGCTTCCCACCAGGACTGCCCCCTCAATCTGCCTTTCCTGACACGCTCTCCCCCAGGGAGCATCAATGGCTTTGTTGATCCAAAGGGGTCTGAATCAGCGGCTCCCTCACCCGGTGAGTCATCCACTGCGTTGGCTCCTGACGCTGAAGGAGTCCGACTGAAGGCTCACTGGAGACACCTGCTGCCTGGCTCCAGGTGCCCAAATCTCTCACCCACTGGGGCTCCTGGGCTAACACTTCCTGTTGGCTCACACCCAGGGTAGGCGTCCAGGGGGAATCCCTCCGAGCAAGTGCAGCCGCGGGACTGGGGTGTCGGGGTGACTGCACAACCCCCCAGGACCCTGAGAAGGTGAATAAGTGAGCGCAGGTACAGCACAGCTGGGAAGAGCAACGGTTGTGATGTGACCTGGAGTCTGGGTAGCCTTCGGAGCGCGGCTTCCCAGACAGACCCCTTCCGTGACTGGGGCAATGCGTGGCAGAGACCATTTCACAAGGAAGCTCAAAGGTGCATGAGGCTCCCTGGGAAAAGCAAGAAGCCATCCAGCCCACACAAAGTCAGCGGGGGTCCCCTGGGAGGGTGTATGACTGGTCCACAGCGTGCCAGTGGTTATGGAGCTCCAGAAATGCAGGCTGCCTCCTCTTGCTCCCAAGGAGCCGTGGGTGGATTTGAACCTGCAAACTTTTCATTGACCGCCCAGTGCTGTGCTGCTGAGCCTCCAGGGCCTCCATGCCACCGTCCGTTAATGTCCACTCTGTTCTTTATTCTGAACGTCAGTTGGGCTCTGAGCTGCTTCTATCTGCATAGGTGTTTTTGAATTTTTGTGGATGTAGGCAAAAGACCCTGCTGGGGTTTTTATCGGGACTGTAGAAAATTTAAAGACCACATGGGAGATTATTAAGGTCCGACCAAGATTGAATTTTCCGCCTGTGAATATCGTTTATCTCTCTTTTGACTTAGATCTGCTTCAATTTCTTCCTGCATATTTTGGGGGCTTGGGGGCTTAGTGTTGGTTGTGTAGTCAAGTTTTGCTCATACTTTGCACATTTCTCCCTTGATGTGTCATCTAAGTACATCTTTTAAGTGGTACTGTGTGTTCTATTCCCGAGATGCTGCTAGAATTATGTGAATTATTAGCAAAACTACCCAGACCTGGTTAATGAGAAATTCTGTGATCTCTGAAGAGAATTGCTAATAAGGCTTCTTTAAATTAGCCAAAACCACAAAGTGAATTACATCACTTCATAACTATTATTGCTACCAGGAAGAAGAAAAATTAAGCAGACAGCGGAGTTGCATATGGCAAACTGTGTTAGTAAACAATTTACAAGCATATCCAAACTCCTTTGTAAAAATTGGATCCATACTACTGGACTGGCTATAACTAATACCACCAACAATAACTCTCCATAGCTGCTGGATCGTTCTCGGAGTTCCATATGGACAGTAACTGCTTCATGGATCAAATCTTCAGTATAAAATTTTCATGGAGTCAGATTTATCCTGCAGGAAATCGCTTTAGTAAAAAAAAAAATATATACACACAATTTTAAAAAGGACAATATATAACTGGGAGAATTCATGAATTGTTAAACTACACGGCAGTCAAAATTGATCAAGGAAGCGCATTGGTTTAATGAAGCAAGCTCTGGGGAATTCTTCATCAATAAGACTTGCTCGGTGTGGTGGCAAACCTCGTAAACATGCTACGAGCTAAGTGCAAAGCCCTAGCATTCAGAAAATTAAAAGCCGGGTGGGCGCTCCTAAACCTGTGGCCCTTAGCCGCCGTCCTCCAAGCCTGGAGTTGGACTCACACCCACCCCCAACCCCACCCTGACCCCGACTCAGCTTTTGTGGGTTCTGGCCCAGAGCTACCCGGAGCACAGCAGAACAAAACCCCACACGGCGGGTCCTTCGCGGTGCTTGCCGTTCCCACGCCTGAGCCCATTGTGGCAGCCCCGGGTCCACCAGTCGTGTGGAAGGCCTTCTTCACTTTCCCTGACCCTCTACTTTACCGAGTGTCCCCAAAGACGTTGTTAAGCGCCATCCGTGTGGTCCCCCACCATAGCAGCCTTATGCACAATGGCTTGAGACCCCGCCCAGCTCACAGCTGTCCCTGTGCCCAAGCCGGTGAGTGCCTCTCCCTCTCACTGACTACGCCCCAAGAAATCAGCTCCTGCCCCAGGGGCCCAGCCTCCTGGACTCTCTCTAATAACAGCCGCCTGCCCCCACGCATTAGGCCTTCCGTATTCTGAAGTGAAGCACAAGGTTTTCAGTGCCTCCTTCCTCTGGGGGGGGGGGGGGGGGGGGG